>CM062807.1:674296123-674515755 GCA_031772625.1 Pinus tabuliformis
ACATATTTAATTGCATAGGAAGAAACAACATCACCATCATCATCAATGCAATGTAATATAAAAGGGATAGTAGAAGAAAGCATGCACACACATAGAGACACTAGGATTTATCCAAGACTAGGGAAAAACCCACCATGGGGAAAACCCTTGCAAATCTTCTTCTTCTTATATCGTCATCAAATGATGCAGCAAAAGAGAGTACATTGGTCCATAACTTTATCTATCCAGCAAACCAATAATAATATATATGAGATAGATCTAATCATGTTAGAAATCAAAATCTTCATATTGATGGCAGTAATGTGTTTTCACAAATTGATGTCACCTGTTGTATATTGTTGTCACTGTGTCGAACACTGTTGAATATTGTTGTCATTGTCAACGAGCCCAATACATATGTTTTCAGTGGAAATTAACTAATCATATCTATAGATCTACAAATATGTATAATAGTAGAGAGGAACCCAGATTTTCTTGATCATTGAAGTCAACTGAAGTTAAGATGTTAAACCCTAGATATGAACTCAGGTCTCTCTCATCCAAATTTTCTGTGTGCTACTGAAACTCCAGGTTCACTTTCATGAATATAGTATGCGAGCAACTGCGACTGTAGAGTAACTCCTAGGAGGCCTCTATGCATGCAACTCTAGCATTGAACTATAAAGACCCAATGTCACTCCCTTTCCGAGTTGTGTGAGCAACTAACAAGCCAAAGTCACACCCTTGCTAAGTTGTGCTAGCCAACGAGATGATAGGGTCGCTCCCAGGGTTACTTGGTGCGAACAACTAGGGACTGGAACCTTCCGATATGACTTTGAACCCAAATTCGCTCCCATAAGCCTCTGTACCAATGTCCAAGGGTCTATAGTTGCTCTCATAGGCTTATGTACCAACAATCAGGGACCAGAATGCCATATTTTGTGCCAGTGACCGAGATCCTGAAGATCCTAACCTAGGGTCAACCTTTTGCCTATGATTTCAGACCCTTGAGCGAACTCCTTCCGTTGAACTTGTTCAAACCAATAAAAAAGAGAAGAGAAGATGTGTCCAAATGATCTTGAGGTCTCTTATATTTACAGGATTCTTTAGGGGTCACTTGTGTTTAAGATTGACCCAAGTAGTTACTCATGTGGTTAGGCCCGACCCATTCCATAATACATGTGTGAATAAAATAATTCATAACTCAACTTCCTCTTAACCAAATTGGTTGATATTTAGGTTGATTTTTGTCCTCTCGAAAAGAAGAATCTAATGCAATAATTATCTTGGTCATTTGATCTATCTAAGCTAGAATTTTACTGTAGTTGAAAAAATTAACACTCCCTCTCAACTAGGGGGAATTCCACTTGCCAATATTTGTCCATCGAATAATATGACATTCTGGAATATTCGACAATCATCATGAATCATCATGAATCATCTCTATCATGTAGTCATCGTTCCATGTCCATCTCAAATTTCTCATCATCACAAATCATCATTGTACATCTCTATCTATCCTTGGCTTATTCTTGTTTATCTCTTGATTGTTCCTACTCGTATGATAATCATTCTTGGATCTAGAAGAAGAATAATTTGTTACTAGATGGGAGCTCAAGCTACCACCCTCTATTCGTTAGGCTGCTATCTGAAACATCTACTAGCGGGTTGATATCCAGAATATCATCATCAATCGTCATCAGAGAGCATATCATCAAGAAGCTCATCTCAACCTGGAACCACATCAGTGAGCAATAGCTTCCACCCATACCAAGCAATAGGATAACTCATCACACAAGGGAGTACACCCTCAACCCTGGAATTTCATCGAGGAGCTTACCCTCAACCCAGAATCATATTGGGTTATCTCAACCCATCATATTTCCTACTGATCTTCCCATTGATGACCCATAATAGTCATGTGGTAGAACACCTACATCATAATCGACTTGGGTTTTACACCCCAAGTACACTCTAAACTCATTGGCCAAATGGGGAGTGGTATTCCCATTAAGTTGGCCTGCTTAAGGTATGATGCCGACTAGGGTATTCTCTACAAAGACCAAGAGGGGAGCAACATTCTCCGATCCTATAAAGATAGGGGAGAAACATTATTCTACCCTAGGTTATAGATAGGGTAATACCCTATTGTCTAGAGTTCCCTCAACCCCAAGAGCCCTCTATCTCAATTCCTCACCTTGGGAGCTCAAGCTGGGTAGGGAGAGTTTGCTCAGTGTCCTCGATCAACGTTTCTCTCATCATCATCTTGTCTCAAAATAAATTGCTTCTTGTTCATACAGAAAATCAAATCAAATACCATGTCAGATCATATATAATCATATGAATCAAAAAAGGATACCATAATCATCCTCCCTCTCACAGAGGTGCCAATCACAAGCCTGAGCTTGTTACTAATAGTTGCATTGTCTCAATATATGAGAGTATCTTGGTCCCAACTATAAATATGGGACTTACTGCCAATTGGATCGTCAAAATATATCCATGGTATCCATGTCATATCCAGATGATGCTAAAGCATCTCTCTAATGAGCTTTCGTATCCTGCCTCATAGTTATCCATGCTAGCAACATCATGATCAACCTCAGTCATGTTATGGACCTCTCATCCAATATATCATGGAAAATCATATACTAAAGCAACATCAAAATGATCTTATCAACAATAATCTCACATATCAACTATACATATATGTAGATACATATCATAGGAGAAATATTACATTATCAAAATAGAACACCTCATGCACATATTTCAAAGCATGCTCGGAGGAAACTCTATGTGAGTGAAGCAACTCACTCATGAATTCATTAAGGTTCTATGCACATCACACATATATAGATGGATGTTCAAAACGAAACATCATTGCTTCAAAAGTCAAATGCCATGTCAAGTTCAACAACATCTTGAACTTCAATCAGAGTATCCAAGGATTTTCATTTTCATTATTCAAAACATTTTCTAACAGCTTTGTAATATGGAATTCCAAAAATTGATTCATCATGCCATGATACATTATTTCGTGATTCATAATCCATCTCCCTCTGATTAGATCATTAGAGGCTTATCACCTGTCGCAAGTAGATCATCAAGATATAAAACCAAAACCATAATCAATATCAAAGCCATACCTTGGAACTCATCATCTTGACTTCATCAGATAACTGCCAAATCTAGACATATCTGGATTGCAATTCTCTAAGCATAGTGTTTTTCTATGCCAACATAATCATCCTTACATAACTTAATGTTGTACCATCAACAACAAAGTCAAATCATCAGAGTTTAGAAGCCAAATCATGACCATTATCAAAGTCATCATTATTATAGTATTAATACTTTCAATAAGGAGACAGGTGGAGCTCATATCAATCAGGACTTTTTCATGCCCACTAGTTGTAATCAATCATGCAATATCAATATGAACTTTATCATGTCATTCTCATAATCATAATACAAGTCATCATGTCACTAAGTGAAAATGCATACACCAAGGATGAGTCATGTAGGTTCCATTTTGATGTGGAATCACAACTATCATTATTTCAACCATTGTGCTAAGAATAAGGATGCGAATCTCCAGATACCCACATAAGTCATCATGCCCACATAGCATCAATATCATGGAAAATCAACAATCATCAAATCAATTCACTAGGCCTTAGGTCAAGTCCAAATTTTCTATCATATAGAGATCTATAATCAAAAAAATTCTCAATCATCAATTCAAGGCTATCATCAAGCATCATGACAAAAAATTAT
Source organism: Pinus tabuliformis (assembly GCA_031772625.1). NCBI lineage: Eukaryota > Viridiplantae > Streptophyta > Pinopsida > Pinales > Pinaceae > Pinus > Pinus tabuliformis. Next base: position 674,299,883 of record CM062807.1, read on the forward strand.
TCATATATATCAATAAGCTAAATCATGCCAAGCTCTTGTAGAAGAAACATAGTGACATATCTATATGTATGTCTTGGTCACTTGCAAAACACAATTTCAATCTACATGTTCATGTTATGGAAAAAATTGAACCTTTTCCTGTTAGTAGATCTTCTTGTTATCTATAATACATATGTGGTCGTGATATCTTCCACGTGACTTTCTCATTTCATGCACAATACTTCATTATATGATCAACAATTTAACTCAATAAGTTCAAAAATCAATTAACAGTGGCATAATATATTAGGAACATCATGACTCAGAGTTCAGACAACTTTAGAAAGCTTCAAATTATGGTCAAAAATAGTCAAACCTCTGGTTTCTCTCTTCAGGTTAGCATGGTAGTGGCTTTAGTTTCCTGGACATTGTCTAGGCCTTAGCATGCATGTGACCAGGGATGAAATCTCCTAGATCTGTGATTGTGGCTAGAGCAAAAACCCTAATTTCTGAATGGTCTTTAGATCTAAGAACTTGTTGGAGATCAATACTGTCATATGCACATAGATCATACTTTAGCAGCATATAAAACAAATATTAATAAGGGTACAAATATTGAGAAGTGATTCTCCCTCTAATTAGGATTTGCATTGTTCACCTTCATTCATGTAAGAAACCTGACTCTACTAGAGTCGTGCAACATCAAATATGTTAGATCATAAACATATGACTATCAACATCATGACATCAATCGTTCATCAAAGGCTTAGACTCAAAGCAATAGATAGATCTCAAAGATTATGAACACAATAGAGATTTCTATCAAGTCACTACATTAGATTACTGCATCCAGTTTAACCATATTCCATCAAGACAAAGTAGTAAGAGATCTAGAATATCAATCTTACAATTATACCTCTCACTTGCACTTCATGACCAATGAGATCAGATTAGGTCATTCAATAAAACTTTATCTAAACAACTTGAGTGTCAATCACTTTTTCCATATGCTTTCATCATGTTTATCACAAGAATTACCAAGAGACTCATGTATAGGTGTCAATGAACTATCCTTCTATATGAAATCCATCATGCCAAGTATTATTTTCTAGAGCTAAGGTATGTTTTGTACCATCATCTTCTTGCTTCCATCAATGGTGTCATCATCGAGGTGATCTCGATGGATTTTCTTCATCCCAACGCTAATCCCATGTTAATGTTTCTTAAGGAAACATTGTTCTTTTCTATGATAGTTTCATTTCATCATTAATACATTAAGTTCACCCCATTTAATCATTACATTATTCAGATCTACACCATTATAAATCAACATATGCAATTACATAGGAAGAAATAACATCACCATCATCATCAATGCAATGGAATATAAAAGGGATAGCAGAAAAAATCATGCACACACATAGAGACACCAGGATTGGTCCAAGACTAGGGAAAAACCCACTATGGGGAAAACCCTTGCAAATATTCTTCTTCTTAGATCGTCATCAAATGATGAATCAAAAGAGAGTACAATGATCCATAACTTTATCTATCCAGCAAAACAATAATGATATATATGAGGCAGATCTAATCACGTTAGGAATTAGAATCCTTGTACTAATGGTTGTAATGTGTTGTCACAAACTAATGTCAACTGTTGTATACTACTATCGCTATGTCGAATATTGTTTAATATTGTTCTCACTATCAATGATCCCAATACATATGTTTGCAGCAGAAACTAAAAAATCATATCTACAGATCTACATATTTATATAACAGTAGAGAGGAACCCAGATCTACCTGATCGTTCAAGTCGACTGAAGTCAAGATGTCAAACCCTAGATCTGAACTCGGGTTGCTCTCATCCAAACTATCTGTGTGTGACTGAAACTTCAGGGTCGCTCTCATGAATACAATATGCAAGTGACTGTGACTGCAGAGTAGCTCCAGAGAGTTATCTATGCATGCGAACCTGGAACTAAACTACAAAGACCCAAAGTCGCTCCATTTTTGAGTTGTATGAGTGACTAACAAGCCAAATTCACACCCTTGCTGAGTTGTGCTAGTGACTGAGATGACAGGGTCACTCCTAGGGCTACTTGGTGTGAGCGATCAGGGACTGGAACCTTCTGATCTGCCTCTGAACCCAAAGTTGCTCCCATAAGCCTTTGTGTTGGAATCCAAGGGTCTATAGTCACTATCATGGGCTTGTGTGCCAATGACCAAGGACTAGAATTCCCTATTCTATGCCAGTGACCAAGATCTAGAAGACCCTAACCTAGAGCGAACCTTTCGCCTATGATTTTTGACCCTTGAGCGAACTCCTTCTGTCGAAACTTTGCGAACCAAGAAAAAAGAGAAGAGAAGATGTGTCCAAATGATATTGAGGTATCCTCTATTTATATGATTTCCTAAGGGTTCACTTGGGGTTAAGACTAACCCAAGTAGTTACTCATGTGGTTAGGACCGACACATTCTATAATACACGTGAATAAAATAATTCATAACGCAACTTATGCTTAACCAAATTGGGTGATCTTTAGGTCAATTTTGGTCCTCTTGAAAAGGGGAATCTAATGAAATCATTATCTTGGTCATTTGATTTGTCCAAGGTGTAATATTACCGCAGTTGAAAAAATTAACAACCAGGGCATCAAAATCAAGCAGGTAACCTCACATCTAATAATTTCCTAGACGTATCGAGTATCACATACGAATCACCATCCAGAATCATAGCACAACATAATGATCCATATAAAAATAAATAAACATGTAGACAATAAAAATCATCACCATAAATAATGCACAAAATAAGTCATCCAAAGCACACACACACACACACACATATAAATTGCTCAAAAATATAGTTTGATACATCGGGGAGCCATCACTAAAAATAATAATCATTAAAAAAAGAGGCAACCTCTCATAATTAATACTTCCCATACTACATAAAAGCACAAATATATGTGATTTTGAGGGGTCAACACATTGATCTCATCTACCCTCATTTCTATGTCCCCTAAACTCCTTGGGATTTGGTATCAAAAGGGGTCTCAACATCGCTACAACTACCGCTACCCTGTGTAGCATTGGTCTTCACTCGTAGCATGGTCTCCAAAACCACTCTACCACATCCTCTCTTAGGGATTCCCATATAGCCTCTAGCATCCCAAGTAATAGGGAGGTCATTTTCCCTTAGATGTCCCTCTATCTCACCTCCAGGACCCTCACCTGGCTCTTTAATCTCTTGTTCTCCACTCAGACACCTTCTAGATCGCTCCTATCAACTAGGGGCACTTCTCCACCAGTCTCTAATCAAAACCTCTATTGTGGTCATAGGGGACCCTCTGGCTCCTTTTCCATTGGATGGACTGACCCATCATGTGCTCCAACAACTACCTATCTGTCATCATCCACATGATCTAGAACTATCACCCTCTCTTAGCCTCGAGGTCCCATATATACAAAGCATGAAATTATCTCATTAGTATCACATCAATATATCGATTAAAATTATCAAATTAAACAATCTAGTTTAAACATCATAGATAGGCATACCTAATGGACACCATACATCACCAGGGGGAAACCCTGTGTCTAGCTACCCATGGAAATCCATACTCAAATAGCGGTACTCCAAAATAAGTTGGAGGTTCAAGACCGAATAGGATTGGACCACCTTAATCGAATAACAAACTATATTTCCTCCTCCCTCTCGAGGCATCAATGGACCTTAACACCAAATTTGTGAGCCACGAGGAGGAGTCATTAGAACCCTGATTACAAGCCATATTATTATCACCCACTCGCAGAAGAAGGAACAAAATAGTGTCCCATAAATAAACTCTTGTAAGACTCCATGTGATTATTGATTCATTTATGCCACCATCCCACTGTGCACCACTCATGCTCAATAAAGAAACGTGCCTCAACATAACCGATCCAACACTACTAGATGTCGCCCTATAACTTGATGTGGGATGGTACTACAAAAAATCTGAATGATCATCATAGTCACAACTCATAACCTAGTATTCAATTTCATTGAAACCATAATGGATCCACCCTCTAGTACATTGATCCCACATCAATGGTGTTCCCAATCCTCCAATTGTAAATCATGCTAAGGTGGCTCGGCTAGTGGATCCTCACTCCAATGCAGTAGACTTGTTAGAAAGTAGATATTGACCTGCACTGATATCCACAGGGTAGTCACTTTTACATTGAATACCTCCCTCTAAGGTCACCATAAGCTTACCATAAATCGAAAGAACTCATCCTATGAGTAGATCAATGGGTTTTGGAAATACCTTAGCAACCCTCATTGTTCACTAGATCATCCTTAGGACAGCTGACTCAATGCAACTATATCATATAGCTTAGTGTATTACCTCTCCCACTAATGTGCCATATAGATGGCCAATCCACATTAGAAAAATGAAAAAAAAATGAAGAAGAGATCCCTCTTTCTATTTTCCTACATCACCATGGTTGTACCAAAAACAGTCACGATAGACGCTCATTTGTTCACCTCATAGGTTCGTAGGTTACCTTGTGGTCACAACTTCCATTTCACCTATCAATGTACACATATCATCACTCCTATGAGACTAATAGCCACAAAAACTATCTTTGTTGTTACCCCCATAGGAAGCTTGCGTGTGTCTCCCAACCTAAGCTACAACCGTCACCATGGTTGTCCATTACCTACTTACACATGAACCCCTGTTCTTGTAAAACATACAAACACAATGATCACTATGGTTGTACAGTTTATAGACATGATGATCAATGTGGTTGTTTCTCCCACAATTGTGACAACCGCACAGCTCCTTCGGTGTCGTGCACAAAGTTGTGGGCCCTAAACTGAAAAGGAAGCTATACAACCTACCTACTTGAGATTAGAAAAATCGTAAAGTATTCAATAAAGGGACTCACTTAACTCTCAAAACCACTCAAATAGGTTCTTTGACAAAATGTAAACAACAACATAAAGGTTCTCACTCTAGAAGACCTTGCAACTCTCAATAGTAAAAATGAGGGGATGTGGTGGGCCACACTTACCCTATATAGCCGTTTTGATCCTCTAGAAACTCCTACAAGAACCCATGAGCTCCATTTTTGGAACCACTTGATAATTTGGGATCATAACGCATAAAGATTCATAATAGTAGCATCAATTCAACATGCCAAGAAATTTCATTTATAGTCCCCTTTATACACTCAAGGTACCAATTAGGTGTGCATTCTTGTTTTTTTGCTACATGTATATTTCTCACTATATTTTCAATCATATCTTAGCAATAATTTCATGAAGCCTGGTCTTGGTTTTAAGATTGCAGGTTACTGGTCATTTCAAAATGGAACAATGGCCCCATAATGACATATCAACTTTCAAGGTATAAATTCTCACTAGCATGATATTCTTTCCCCTTGAAATAATGCATGTCCATATATTATCACCTCTGAGTTATCCATAGTGACCCTCCTTACTCAACCACATTTATCGTCACCTTCTATTCACATATGGTAAATGTATGTTGTGGTCAATAGTGCCTTACCCTCCATTTATTGATCCATTAAGTAGTTTCCATTTGCATTACTATTATACATGTCCATCTTTCTATTTCCTAGGATCCATTCACTTGCATGTCTTGAAAGATTACTGAATTACTCCTCATCCCATGGCTTCTTACCCTCTCTCAGGCACCCACTTGTTTAATAATTATGAATGCACCACCACATTTTACATTTGGCTCTACACACCCCCATACAACAATAAACCATTTTCATGATCACCCCCATTTAAACTACCCCACACCAAAACCAACCAAAGACCCCACCCCTCTATAGTTCACCTCCTGCATCATCATGCATGTTACTACATACCTAGAGCACATGTCTCTAAATTTGTACTTCCCCAACCATTTTTTAATTCTTTTGGAAAGTGTACAAATAATTTTTATGGAAGCATGATTCTCACTTATATTTTCATATGTAATACCCAACAGCAATCTCTGGTCACCTTTGGTTGGATCTAACTCTATATATTTCATTGGCCCAATATTGATGACATGATGTGTCACAATTCCACTTCATACCAAAAAATCTTATTGTTGCAAATCCTTTTTCCCAATCAAAACAACCATCTATCCCCCCCCGTAGATATCTTATTCACTCTAACGGCATATTATCCTCCAGTTTATTTTGACTTTAACCAATTGCATAAAAACTTCAACCTCACTGTTATGTTCCTATACCAATAGGTGTTATAATTTATGATTGACTTAGTTTATCCCTGTAATATGTACATACCTCTGCTTTCTGCAAATGTTTTCCATATTTGTAAAAAAGAAAAAAAAAAAGGTAAAGAGGGTGTATCCTAAAAGAAAATCAAAGGATAACAAGAATAAAAAGAAAAGGTAAAAAAAGATGAAAATGAACCCTAAGAAAAAGAAAAGACCATGAAAGTGTGCAAGTCAAAATGCCACTACTATTTACCTTTTATGCAGACTAAATGATTGTGTGTAGCTTGTAATCTTTGCCACAATCCATGAGAGTCAAATGTTTAAGCTTGGATATTTCAAGTTTTCAATTTCATGTCTATAGATAGAGAATAAAATATGACCAAACAGTGTAATCTTGGCAGATAATTAGATTAGGTAGAGTGAATAAAAGGAGCTCAATTGTTTAATCTGAGCCCTTGGATGTAATAAGGTTAGACTTAGATAGATTTTCATTGTAAAAGAAAAGAAAAGTTTGATAAGGGTTTTCCAGTTTAAGTGCACCCTAATAAAAAGTAGAAAAAATTGCAGGATGTGTAGGTGGGAAAGTAGATGAATGGTTGTAGAATGGTGTACGATGAATGATTAGTTGAAACTCATATCATTTACTTTCATCGTCATATTACTTTAAAAGTATGGATAACAGGGAAACATCTACGAAAAAGTCAAGTGTTTTATTTTCTCATTCATTTTACCCCTATTTCACTAATTTCCCACAAGTAACAGTCAAAGTTCCCAAATCCTTAAAGTTAAAGGGGCTCAAGGAATTTCTCTAACTTCTGGAGGGACTGGACCCTCGGCCCAATGACTTATAAGGTCTAAAGTTCTAAAACCCCACATCAACATTAACCCCCTTCATCATTCACTCATTTCCCCCCAAAACCCCTTTTCCTAGAGTAAAATCACTATTTGCTTAGGAAAAGTAATTATCCACATATAAAACTCCTTCTCACAAAAAACCCACAAAATGCACCTAAGCCTAAGTTATAATGTTTAAATGCGAAAATGTGAATATATTTCAAAACATTTTACTTAGCGCATTCTTATCTCCGTTTCCATTTCATATTAACATTAATTTATTATAGTTAACTCCCGGAAAATACACCCCATCCCCATATATATTATTAAAATCCCTTATATTAATATCCCACCTCGGTTTGAAATATAAACCTTAATAATGAAATAATTAGATAGATTAATTAATCTATCTGCGATCAATTAAGATCTATAGCCCTCCACTGCATTAAAATTGAATTAATTAATCAAATTGTGATTAATTAAGAGCCTTCCTCCAATTACATCACCCCCAACGTCATTAATCTCCCTAATCCGTAGTTATTATCCCGTTAGCCCCTCAATTAAATCCTAATTAAGTCCCTTCCCCGACCACCGTATGATCTGACCCCTTCAGATCTAACGATCGACGCTCATATTGGGTGGCCTCCGCTACTGAACTTTACTCGCCCGATGTGAGCAGTTTTACTATTCACCCTGCCGCTATGTGTTGCCCGATGAATGGCATCGGGTGGACCTCTCCCAATACTGCCATACCCTCATAAGCGGTGTGATAGATTCCGCTTACCACCTTCGATAAACAACAAACATCACTTCTGTCAGTTGGCGCTAGCTGCCACTTTCCAGTGCCAACTGTCACATTTCCATTGTATGCGTAAAAGCATTGATTTTGCCAATAAACCCAAAAATATTAATTATTTTTGTTTTACCAAGAAAAGAACCTTTTGTTCTCCATGCACACTCAGAGTACGTTCGAGCCATCACCCTGCTTCCAATTGCTAACCTCTAGAAGCCGCTGAACTACAGATTTCCATTACAGACCTGTGCACTCCATGCCAAGAGTGCACTAGAGCCATTTTTCTCTCCATGCAACCATAACCAGGTATTTACCTCGTTTCAACTAAGAAAACCTATTTTCCATACTAAACCTGAACTAAATTGCTGTAAGAATTAAGTAATTTAGTGAAATTAAGCTGTTTGACAGTCTTGACACTCTCTGAGACGACCCATTTTTCCATAATTCCCCAAAAATTCCCTACCCTCATCCTTGAATCCACAAGAACCAAGGATGGATGCCCCAGTCGCCTTAAATGTCATGCCAGTTACCACTCCTCACAGAGATTTAGACCATCTTCCTCTGGCCGACAAAGACTTCTAGATAAAAGACCTCACCTTTGACGAAACCCCTCTGAAATTGCATTGCAAATACCGAGATATCTACTTGAATCATGCAGATAAGATAGGTCTCTAGGAATCAAACCTACCCAAGTATCAATTCCCCAGTGTTCATGTTTTCCCAGAAATTATTCATTACTACCATGCTAACTATGACCCTATCATGAAAGCTGTAATGTCCCTAGACCAGAAAATCCTATTCACCATTATAGCTGAGTCCATAAACGAGATGTTACAGTTGCAGCCTGATCAAGAGCTGACCCCCCTGTCCATTTTTAATTTGCTTGAAATATTCTCCAAGATATCTATTTCTAGAAGTACTCAAATCCTCCAGACTTTCATTTCTGAAGAAAAACACATGACAAAGGACCCCCCTCCTTACATATCATGCTTTTTTTATAATCTTTGTCGCAATCCATGATAGTCAAAATGTTTAAGCTTGGCTATTTCATGTTTTCAATTTCATGTCTATAGATAGAGAATAAAATATGAACAAACAGTGTAATCTTAGCAGATAATTAGATTAGGTAGAGTGAATAAAAGGAGCTCAATTGTTTAATCTGAGCCCTTGGATGTAATAAGGTTAGACTTAGATAGATTTTCATTGTAAAAGAAAAGAAAAGTTTGATAAGGGTTTGCTAGTTTAAGTGCACCCTAATAAAAAGTAGAAAAAATGGTAGGATGTGTAGGTGGGTAAGTAGATGAATGGTTGCAGAATGGTGTATGATGAATGATTAGTTGAAACTCATATCATTTACTTTCATCGTCATATTACTTTAAAAGTATGGATAACAGGGAAACATCTACACGAAGTCAAGTGTTCGATTTCCTCATTCATTTTACCCCTATTTCACTAATTTCCCACAAGTAATAGTTAAAGTGCCCAAAGCCTTAAAGTTAAAGGGGCTCAGAGAATTTCTCTGACTTCTGGAGGGACTGGACCCTCAGCCCAATGACTTATAAGGTCTAAAGTGCTAAAACCCCACATCAACATTAACCCCCTTCATCATTCACTCATTTCCCCCAAAAACCCCTTTTCCTAGAGTAAAATCACTATTTGCTTAGGAAAAGTAATTATCCACATACAAAAATCCTTCTCACAAAAAACCCACAAAATGCACCTAAGCCTAAGTTATAATGTTTAAATGCGAAAATGTGAATATATTTCGAAACATTTTACTTAGCGCATTCTTATCTGCATTTCCATTTCATATTAACATTAATTTATTATAGTTAACTCCCGGGAAATACACCCCATACCCGTATATATTATTAAAATCCCTTATATTAATATCCCACCCCAGTTAGAAATATAAACCTTAATAATGAAATAATTAGATAGATTAATTAATCTATCTGCAATCAATTAAGATCTATAACCCTCCACTGCATTAAAAAGGAATTAATTAATCAACCTGTGATTAATTAAGAGCCTTCCTCCAATCACATTGCCCCCAATGTCACTAATCTCCCTAATCCGTAGTTATTATCCCGTCAGGCCCCTCAATTAAATCCGATCAAGTCCCTTCCCCGATCACTGTACGATCTGACCCCTTCAAATCTAACGGTCTACGCTCATATCTGGTGGCCTCCGTTGCTGAAATTTACCCGCCCGATGTGAGCGGTTTTACTATTCACCCTGCCGCTACATGTCGCCTGATCAATGGCATCAGGCGGACCTCTCTCAATACTGCCATACCCTCATAAGCAGTGTGATAGATTCCGCTTACCGCCTCCGCTTACCACCTTCACTAAACGAAAAAACATCATTTCGTCAGCTGGCACCAGCTGCCACTTTCCAGCACCAACTCTCGCATTTCCATTGTACGCACCAAAAGCATTGACTTTGCCAATAAACCCAAAAATATTCATTATTTTTGTTTTACCTAGAAAAGAACCTTGAATCTATTCTCCATGCACACTCAGAGTACGTTCGAGCCATCACCCTGCTTCCAATTGCTAACCTCCAGAAGCCGCTGAACTACAGATTGCCATTACAGACCCGTGCACTCCATGCCAAGAGTGCACCAGAGCCATTTGTCTCTCCATGCAACCATAACCAAGTATTTACCTCGTTTCAACTAAGAAACCCTATTTTCCATACTGAATCTGAACTACATTGACGTAATAATTAAGTAATTTAGTGAAATTAATCTATTTGACAGCCTTGACACTCTCTGAGACAACCCATTTTTCCATAACTCCACAAAAATTCCCTGCCCTCGTCCTTGAATCCACAAGAACCAATGATGGATGCCCTAGTCGCCTTAAATTTCATGCCAATTACCACTCCTCATAGAGATTTAGACCATCTTCCTCTGGCCGACAAAGACTTCTAGATAAAAGACCTCACCTTTGACGAAACCCCTCTAAAATTGCATTGCAAATACCGATATATATACTTGAATCATGCAGATAATATAGGTCTCTAGGAATCAAACCTGCCCAAGTATCAATTCCCCGGTGTTCATGTTTTCCCAGAAATTATTCATTACTGCCATGCTAACTATGACCCTATCATGAAAGTTGTAATGTCCCGAGACCAGAAAATCCTATTCACCATTACAGTTGAGTCCATAAACGAGATGTTACAGTTGCAGCCTGATCAAGACCTCACCCCCCTGTCCATTGTTGATTTGCTTGAAAGATTCTCCAAGATATCTAGTTCCAGAAGTACTCAAATCCTCCAGACTTTCATTTCTGAAGAAAAACACATGCCAAAGGACCCCCCTCCTTACATATCATGCTTCTTTTCTGACCTAGGCAAAGATATCACAACAATGCTATCATGCATTTTAGGTTCTACCACTAATGAATATGTAGATGAGACTATTTTTGCTGGCATGTCTATTTTTACCCCTGGTCAACCTCCTGCAGTCATGTTTGATTATGCAAAATTCATCGCAGATAAAATGCATTATCAATTTATGAGACTTGAAAATGAGAGGGTATTCACGTATTCATCAGTCCTGTATCATTTGTTTCTCTACTACCAAACTGATAAGTTTCCCTTCTCTGTCCAAAAGCTTGATACTAGAGGGAATCCTAGATCTATCATCTTCTGGATGATTCTATTCCATAGGTCTTGTTATTCTCACCATCCATACATAGAGTTTATTGACCTATTTGTACATCCAGTGACTACAATGTTATTAGGAAGTCCCCCTCGAAGAATTAGTGTAGACATTAAAAGGGTTCTCCAGTTGTCCAAACAATACAAAGTAGGGTATTGGTACTTGTACCAAAACCATACTGAAATAAGAATTTATGGGTGTGAGCTCCCTCCGTACAAGTTACCAAGATATCTCCCCATGCAATTATTTTCTCTGGAGTACTACAGGAAAATGATCAATTCTGATGAGATTCACTTTGTCAAAACCAAGAAGAAGGCCCAGCTAAGAATAAAGGATCATCTAGGCCCATTTATTTGCAATAACAGAGAAGCAGGAAAGGAGGCAAATGAAATCCTCCAAAGATTGAAATTAAAACAGAGTTTCATATGGGCCTATGACCCCCATGGCTTCATTTGTAATATAAGGTAGAAACATAAGATATCTCCTTATATCCACCATAGGATCCCAGAAATTGAACAATATGCTAATCAATCAGAATGGGTGGAAGGCACTCTGATAGATCAAGATAGCACACAAGTTGAAGTTGACAATGTAATGGTGGACTTAGAAAGAAGGTTTGATGAAGATTCATTTGTACAGGTGTTTGGAGAAATTTCATCATGAAAGAAGTCACAGGAACACAACACACAGCCATCAGAGCAACAAGGAACCTCAGAACAAGCAGAAGATTCAGAACAACAAGAAGAGTCAGAGCAGCCTGAAATTTTAGAGGAGCTTGCTCAACCTGAAAAAATCATGAGAAAACCTCCTATTTTGCAGACTCCTCTAAATGAGGAGAAAAATTTAAAGAGAAGCTGAGATGAAGCCACTCCTTCTACTATGCCTATTGATCAAACTTTTGTTAAAAGGAAAAGGTTAAACCCATATGCAGAGGAGTACAATGAGGAAACAACAAGCAACTCAACAGCCAAAAGGAGTGACAACAAGCCAACCATTCCAATAGGAGGCACACCATCTGTCTCACAGATACAAGCATTGGAAAGGCAATAGAGCACAGAGGTATCTTCTTTCAGGGCTCCCTCTGAACAGAGCCTGGACATTAAAGGAAAGTATAAAGAAATTAAAGCGAGGAATGAGAAACTAAAAGCTCAAACCTATGCTCACTACCTCAAAATGGCTCCAACTAACCAGACCAGGCTTATGTTAGCTTTTGACATAAAGGAAGGAAAAATGTAGATGAGCTTCCTCAAGCCAACTGTGCAATAGCCAAGATCCATGGCTGATTATTTAAATACTGATTTTGAAGTTTTCGCAAAGGATATCGATCCTATTGACCAAATAGAACTGCACAAACAAACTGGTGAAATGGTCTATTCTACACTGCCTAATAAGGCCATCACAGCACATCAATTGCAAAACTCATTGCACAATACCATTGCACAGTTGCAACTGCAAAAGGCCTCCTCTCAGGCTAAGGGCACCAGGATAGAAACTCTATAAGACTTGGTGATAGAATTGGGACATGATCCCAAAGATGTCAAAGAAGCTAAACAATTGATTAAAAAGAAGAATGATGTTATAGCTGCACTAAAGAAGCAGCTCAAGATCCCTCCTCTCCACCATCCTGAAACTGCAAAAGTCATAGAGAAACAAAAGGAGGAAGAACTTATGGACCTAGTCCTTAAGTTAAATGATCAATTGAAAGAAATTGAAAAGGAATTGGAAAAAGAAATACAGTCTAAGCAGAGAGAGCTGACCACCGCCCCTCATACTGTCATACCCACAGTTTCTACAGCAGTACCCTCCACTTTGGCAGCTTCTTTGGCACTAACACTTCCACCAATGATAGCATTTCCAGTAGCAGAGACTATTCCAACTACACGTACATCAACTAGTGCAGGGACCTCAGTAGAAAAAATAGATGAGATGATTAAAGCCATGGAACAAATGAGTATCCAGGCCACAGAATTGAAAAAGCTCAAGGAACAAATGTCAAGTTTGGAAACAAACTACGAGCTAGCATAGATTCAAAACAAAGAAGAAGAAACTAAAAACAAAAGGATGGAGGAAAGAATCAAAGTCCTAGAGAAGGACTTGACATTAAAAAAGCCACTAGGAGACATGAGAAATATATTGTGGGACAATATCATTGATTCCATCAATGATATTTAGCCTTCTATTTGGGTAATTTTTTAACAGACTGAATTAATAAAAATAGTTGTAGAAGATATATAGAAGACTAAAGAAGAACTGGGAGATAAGCTCAAAGAGGCAAATCAGTTAATTGATTTTTTGAACAGTAGGAACAGGTACCAACTAGATGAGTTGGAGATTGAAGACAGAACAACTACTATCATTGAAATAAAGAAAGTTCTTACTAAAAGGAACTTGATGCTTAACTTAGAGAAAAGGTGTCAGAGTATTCAGGCAGATATAGATAGCTTCATGTTGAAATATGGCATTTTAAGAGAGAAAGGCCTTCCTAGCCCAATGGTTATACATGACAAGTTAATGACACAAGATGACTATATCGAGAAATTAGAGAAACAGGCCAAGAGTCAAGCAAGTTCTTCAGCAGTAAAAGCATTACCTACAAGAAAGGTACTTTATGATGGTCTGGAGAATCTATTTTACATAGAGCATGAAATAAAACATCTATTCACCAGCAAACCCAATTTTGCTAAGTACACAGAAGCTGATGAAGTTTACAGGAAGATGATCAGGGTGAAATTTCCAGATAACGAATTGTGGACCAGTTTGACTGACTTACTGGAGTAAAAAATGTTTACTATGGTAAAGTCTGGTAATACAGGATGAAAGGATGAAACAACATAGGTAAAGAGTATCAGTAGGTGAAGATAAGAGTGAAATCCAGCACATAACTACTAAGGCAACTGCAAGAGCCAAATCTGAATTCCAGCAGCCAGCACATTCACAAATAAAGGGACAGCAAACAATTTGTTTTCCATCTGTCTCTATCTTCGTGTTGAAGATATTTTTTGTTTCCTAGATTAATTCTCATGTAGTTATGAGATATTTTGTATCAAATTTTGTATAAATACTTCACAAATTGAAGTAATTAGTGTGGATTAAAAAGAATTTATGTAGACTTTTGTTTTGAGCTAAAGGAGCTACTGTAATCAAGGCTGGACTGGTTTACTGGATTAAATAAAGTTGAGGACATTTCACTCGATTCATGTGCACTGTGGGAAACAAATAAGTATCATTTCTCTGAGTTTGAATATTGTTTTCCTTTATGTTATGAAATATCATATGTGTTTTCTTATAATTCTTAAAAGCAAACGAGGAATAATATCATCAGAATTAGCTTAAGTGCTCTCTGTTTTAACTATTTGCTTATTTAATGTTTTCTACTAAATTGCTTAAGTCCTGGAATTCTTAATTTCTCCCTCACTTTTGTAATTCATTCCTTTTATTGGCCCCTAGTACAGGATTCTTAATTGCCTTTGCTATTTTCCAAAACTTCCTTTCTTAATCTTGATCCCTACTAAGGATTCTTCATTGCCCTTGGCCCTAGTTAAGTTTTCCATCCATTGAGACCTTCAGATTTGTCCTTGCTGTGCTATCTTGCCTTGTGAACTCTTACCTCGGTGATTAATCAAATCCTGATAAACCTTTCCTACTTGACTCCCTAGCCCAATGGTCTGGATACCTACTCTGCCCATCTGTTTCCTTAATTCCACCAAACAAATCAAAACAAATCCCTAAGAATTAATAGCTAGCCTAATATCATATTAAAACAACGCTAAATTATAAAGAGATAGCCCTCTCTGAGTATAGATCGGCTAGGATCTATACTTAAAAGATTTGTTTGTAGTTACCTTAGATCCTTTCCTTCTTTAAAATAACTTCTAAGGAAAATCTGAGTGATAACACTTAGGAATTTCATAGTCTCCATATTCCTTATTAGCCTCTAATGATATGCATTTTTCCCCATTACATGATATAATACCTTTACTTTGTTCAAGAAGATTTCCTAGGACACCCTTAGTCCTAGAAAACCTCTTCTTCTTTCTTGTTAACATCAACTCCCACTTTCCAAGGTCAAAGTAGTACCTTGGTCTTCCTCTCCTTATAGGTTGAACCTAGGTGGAACAATGGGAAACATTATTTCCCATTGATTCCCTCGACCCATCTAATATTTTACTCCAAATCAGTTTTCACATCAGAGGGTAGTCGAACTTTAGGATAGTTGCAACTCTTTCACTTGATCGAAGACCCATGCATCCAAATAGGCAATCACTTCGATAGTTCCCTTAATTTCATCCATGGTAATATTCACATAAAGCCATTTTTTAGAGATTTCCCTAAGGGTAATGCAATCATCTACTTCAGGATACAACAAAGTAGTTATTCTCAGTATCTTTCATATGACTTATTTTGTGTAACTATCACATGTTCAATCAAATTCATTCTCATGAGCATGGGACATGCCCCTCATATAGATATTTTTTGTATATACAATCCTCTATCAGCATTGGAGTCTATTTCCTCTCTTGAAGGGTACCCTCGATCCTCTCCTCACAAGGTACTCTCTCTCTCTCTCTCTCTCTCTCTCTCTCTCCCTCCATAAGTCAATAGGACCCATCGCAAGAATAAAAAATGTGATGTATTTCAGCTATACATTTGCTCCTAACCCCATACATTAGGGGGAAACTGTTATCATGGAAAAATCATACACTCAGTTGTACCCATTAGCCTACTCAATAACATGAAAGATTATGGATATGTGTACCATTTGGGCCCAAAAACATCACGGAAAAACTAAAAATTCAAATTCCTCTAAGGTTCATTTAAAAGATTAAACCATGTAAGGGTTTTAATATTGTCTTATATTGCTTTCCACATGTTTTCATTTGATAGAAATGTATATCCATCAAAGCACCAAATCAACAACCTGATTAACACATCACACTAAGTGAGCTTGGTCTGTTTGACAACTCATATGTGATCACCCACTCTTGGACCAATTTAAGCATTAATAGGTGAAATCTATCCTCCACTCATCGACTAGATTAAAAGTGTCTAGGGGACCCCAAAGGTTGAGATGAATCTATAAATATCAAGCAGATTGGGGCCAAAAGGAACAAAAGTTGTATGTAGGTATATGCTACTGAAACTGCTCAAAGCTTTCAAGATCCCTGCAATAAGAGAGTTCACAAGCTTAGATTCTTAGTCACATTTGTGAGAGGATATGAAATCCTTATGAGAGGATATGAAATCCTTGTGAGAGGATTCAGAAGAGGAACATCCCTTCAATAGGGATTTAGGGAACCAACTACTCACTAACCTCCCTATAAAGAACTTTGATAAAGCTTCATTTGTATTCCTACTTACCAAATTAACAAATAGGATTTTGGTTCCATTTTCAGCCTGTATTTATATCATTTTTTCCTATAATAGCTTGTTTTTGTGTGATTCAATGGTATGTTTATTTTTCTCATTTATGTTTTATTCTAACCAATCTAATTATGGGTTCTCCTACAAGTAGCAACCACTCGACAAAGAATGATTAGATTTTCGCACTCTATTGTGATAAATTCACAACCATAATAACTTATCTTTAAGCTAGACCACCCTAAAAATATGCAATGAAACTATATATCTAATTTTTTGAACCTCCTATATCTTCTCTAATGTGGGACATGCAACTCCCCATAATGATACTTTCTCTCAATCATAAAATAAATGTGAAATAATCATTAGAGAAATTTCGAGGTCTGAAATGGGCCTTCTAAAGAATATTATAAAATAATAGTGGAAATAATAAAATAATATTATATTACCTCATCAAGTTTTGGAGGTAAAATAGAAAAAACTACTTTTTCAACTCGTATTTTCAACATATTTCAATGTGATTTTACTTAAATTTTGAGCGGGAGCACTTGTTGGATGCATAATTTAATTTTTCATCCAATGTGTATCCATATTGCATACTTTCAATGGAACCTAATACATGGAAAATGTGAAGTACTTGAAAAAAGGTGATTGCAATCATGTTTTTTCATGTATTTCACATTTTTCGTTTAGTAGGGTCCATCGAAAGTATGCATCATGGGTACTCCTTGGATGAAAAATTAAATTCCACATCCAATGAGTGTTCCTACTTGAAATTTAAGTAAAACGGTAGGGAGATAAGTTGAAAATACGATTTGAAAATGTAGTTTTTTTTATTTTTATCTTTTTACCTTTTTACTCCAAAAATGGTGAATCATTCCCCATGGTTAACATCATCATATTGAATCCTATTACTTATTATAAAGTTTATTTTTATTTTACATTTTTGTTTTGAGGCCTATTTTTTATATCAAAATTTCTCTAATGAATCTTATAACATGGTCATTTCCTCAAAATAGCATAGGAATTAACATTAGAAACCTCCTCAATGTGGATTTATTCTTAAATAAAGGATCGATCAACACTCCAAAGATAACAAGTGTGAGATCCCCAAGCGAGGCATCCCACCAATTATCCATGGGAAGTTTTTTATGTTACATCAAATCATAGGTTTATTCCTCAAATCAAGTGCAAAGCAAGTGGATACATGAAATAATGCATCAAATATATGGAAAACATAGGTGGGATGCCAAAAATTCTCAACTAAGTCCATGAAGAAAGGGAGTGGGTACCCATAAACCAATACAAAATAGGATTATACCTCAATAATTTGTAAAACTATTTCTCCAAATATTACACATGTAAACAATTATTCATAGCAGGTGTGTATGTTGTTCGTGCAAGGTGGAGTGCTAAATATTAAAGCATAAACAAGTAGGCAAGAAACCATTCACACTTAGTGTTGATGTAGTAACAATACATATGTGTGCCAAGGTATATATCCATAAAAAAGGGTCCAATCCATCATAAAATAATGTGTAATGTGATATATCCATCAATAGGGTTGTCAAAATAATCCTTGCATGACCATCAACCATATTTCAAGTCATCCAAGTGATCAAAAAATCATCAAGAAGGGAACTAACCTCAAGCATAAAATGCATCCACTATATCACAAGTGTGTATATCCCTCCAAACAAAAGCCAAATAAAGGGAGTGATTTACATAACATGGTTCTCCATCCCACAACTAACCTATTTATATATGAATATGATCCATAAGAGGAAGGGTTTTCCAACATGGTATCTACATATCTTCATATCTAAATTCTAGAAAAATATGGAGACTAGAACATCAAATGAACAATTGCAATGATATGTTTCTCATGATAATAAATAATAGCATTAAAAATACCATTAAGGACTATAAAACATTATCATCCATGTCATCAATAATCTAAGGAACTAAGTGAGGACTAGGAAAACTTATCCACCAAAATATCTTTGTGATGAAAATTTTAAGGGTAGTGGAAACATTTACTAATGTAATCCTCATGTAAAATGAGGGGCTAATAGCTGACTCCATCTCAGGGGCATATGCTCTTCATAGGAGTGTATAGGTACATTCGAATATCATAATGTACATATTGGTAATGACCACCACCATCAAGCAAAGATAGATTATACTATGGATCAATATCAATATCCCTAAATACCACATCATAATTTTCCATAATCCATTACATTAATAATTCAAATTTAGAAAATGAGGTATAAGAAAAAAATGCCAATAATAACATTAAATAAAACCTAATGTTCATATTTTGAACTTGTTCGTGTTATCCTAATTAAGGTACAACATAGTCTAACATTAGAGAATGAATATGCTAGGTAAAAACATAAATTCAATGCAAACAACATACCATCTCATCATCACCATGACTTTTCCATTATGCTTTTTCATCAATCAAAACAAGGATACATCAAATTCCAAGTGAACACATGTTGGAATTTCCACGATACTCTGATAGGAATAGGTAATGAAAGGATGTGCATAAGAAAATTTATGTAATAATTCTTCAAGTGCAACAATTATTTAAATTACAAGAAAGAAAAGAAAGGAAATCAACAAAACCACCTAAAAATAAAATCCTATAGGTAATGAAACCATGTGCATAAGCAAGTTCATGTAATAATTATTTGAGTGCAATAATTCTTTAAATTATAAGAAAGACAAGAAAGGAAATAAAATAAACCACCTCAAATTAAAATCCTTGAAAATAACTCATACTCATGTAAATAACATATTTACCATTAGTTACTACCTACAACAAATTAACCAAGTTTTTGCATAAAATATGGGATAAGGAACACGTTCTAAATAAATATACTTACTAGTATTTTCTTCCCACCATTATTTATGTGTTCTTCAATAGTAAAAATGTAAATGTGTAAACTTACTAATGGTTAAGACCCACCAAAAATTTAATTTGCAAAGAGGCATGCCTGTTGGGAACCCTACAGTCACTACAAATATACACTTTAACTTCTTTTTTTTTTCACTCACTTATTATGCATATCTCTCTCAGACACACAAATGTGGGAAGCAATCAAAGAAATAGGCCAAAGTTTCTAAGGAGCTAAATTTTTGAGACATCCTTAGTTTTCAACATTGTAATCTATACTTTTCTTTCATGGTTATTGGTTGAATTTCTGAAGTGTGATTTCTTGATGAAGATATAATAACTATAGTATATATTCACAAGTAATTACCATAGTTCAGAAATAATGCTTGTATCCATTGTGCTCTATTTTTAAACAGAGCCCAATGGATATAATAACTATTTATGAGCTATGGTGATTACTTGTGAATATATATTATAGTTCTTTTATCTTCATCAAGCAATCACACTTCATAAACTCAACCAATAAACATGAAAGGAAGGTAGAGATTACAATGTTGAAAACTTAGGATGTCTCAAAAATATAGCTCCTTAGAAACTTTCGCCTATTTCTTGGATTGTTGCCCACATGTTAGAGAGAGAGAGAGATGAGTAATAAGTAAGCGAAAAAAAATGAAAAGTTAAAGTGTATTTTTGTAGTGAAAAAAAAATGAAAATTTACATTTTTACTCATATTTGTTAAAGTAATGAACAACATGTAAATAATGGTGGGAAGTAACTCCTGGTAAGTATATATATTTACAACTTGTTCCTTATCCCATCTTTTCCTCAAATACTTGCTTAAATTATGGTGGGTTGTTGGCTTAGGGGGTCCTGACCCAGGTTCAGAGTTAGTCGCACCAACCAACAAAACACTACACTACTAGCCCTTTTGGCAATAACCCACGTAGTGCAGGCTGCAGTCTCAGCTGAAGCAATATGGGGGGATACAAGAACCAAGTTTCTGCATCCAAAGACTAGTGTGATTTCTTCCAAGGCCTCAGATCTGACTTCATGCAGATTGATAAACTCTTACGGATCGATACTGCAACTCTATTAAATAGACTTTAGACCTTCGCAAAGGTCTATGATCAATCCTTGCGGACCTTTAACAGTCAATTTACCTACTTACACGCATCAGAAAGCAAACCTAAGTTGGATTTCTCGCAGATCTACTTAGCTTGTTAATAAACATAAGAGGAATCATCAGAGTCTTTGTGAAAGTATTTAAACATGCATTGAGTACATTATTAAGAATTATTCAAGAGAATCACATATCATTCAATCAATATTTCATAAAACGTGTCATTCATCAACAACATATAACATAAATAGAAATGAACATAAATACTCGATAATTATTCAAAAACTTGCCTTTATTGATCTTTAATTCAAGGATTACAGACTCAAATAGCCCTATGCACATAGCTGTAGGGGTCCGCGCACTCAGCTGCGGACTCTACCTAGGCCTCTGCACATTCAGCTGTAGGGGTCCACGCACTCAGCTGAAGACTCTACCTAGGCCTCTGTGCACTTGGCTGCAGAGCGTTTCTTCTTTTAAGCCTTTCTGACCCCTTCACTCTTCTATCTTACCCTCCTCTCTTCTTCTCTCCTTTCCTTAGACTCTCTAAGACACACCTATTTATAGTCTTTTTCATACAATGCAATGGTTCGCGAACCATGGGTGAATCTCAAAACCGACTCGAAACTTATCCAAAATAAGGGGCTAAGCCCCTTTGATTCCTACTCATCTACACACTTCGCATCCAAAAATCATGAAGACTTTACATTATTTACAAAATTGTATCAAAATTTGGGTTATCTTAACCCCAAAATAACCCAGGGGACCCCATCCCAACATGGGTAGTAACTGATGATAAATATGCCATTTCCATTTGTATGATATATTCTTAATGATTTTAATTTTAGGTGGTTTTCTCAATTTCCTTTCTTTTATTTCGTATAATTTAAAATTTATTTTTCTTTTGTGTTTTTACATAGTACTATAAATACATCAAGAATTATGAAGACTGACCATAGCTACATTCTTCAAGACTCCCTATTAGCTAGGGAGGTATTCATAATGTCTAACAAGATGTCAATAAGTTGAAGAATTTTCTATCAACATTAATGAAATCAAGACTTGATTAGCATCATTACCAAATTAATAACAACATTACCAACATCATCAAATAACTAGTACCTCACAATCATCGTACTCATATACATATTCTACCGAACAAACATCAATGAAACAAGCTCTCTTTACAAAATTATTTGAGAATGATCCTAAGAGGCTACAACTCAACCTCTAGGATCATTATCCTAATTTTGGTCAATGTACTTGACATAGGGACAACATCCCTAATTCTGGCCATAACAGATGACACTGGAAAATGTATATCCACCAGATCATTCTTCCTAATTCTGGTGAATGTGCTTGACATGGGGATAACATCCCTAATTTTGACCACAACATAGGACATAGGAATAATATTTTTCCATGAAACCATTCTTCCCAATTCTAGTCAAATTGACATAGGGATTGTTATCACCCCAAGAAACTCACCTAGGTTGTATATCAGTGATGCTTGGGAACATTACAAACTCAACAAAAAGTTGGATAAAATGATGGATGAATGGAAGAAATGCTGCACATTCAAGCCAGATAACCACTCCTACTATGATTAACCCCAAACATGGGTGAACACCCCCAAACTAAAAGGCTTTTAACCACCAATTACTCACAGATTTAGGATAAGGTGATGATGAAGAAAACTAACCACACTAGCAGATGCACAGGACCCTGTGATGGCCAACTGCAACCAGTTAAGAGGTCTATAAGTTTGATTTCTAATACACAGATAGGATGACAGCTCTCTATGCATTAAAACAACAAAAACCTGCAAGCAATTTCAATGATACAGCTAAATTCTAACACAGAGGTGGGATGACAACCCCTTTGATGCTAAACATTCATAACACATGAAATAAATGCAAAGCAGGCAGAGCCTGGAACATAGAAGAAGTGAAAAGTGAGAAAATGACAACAAAAGAAGCTTGTGTTAGTTGGAAATGAAGACCAGACACTGCAGGTCTCACAGTATTTACAGTCTCCAAAAGTTGAAGCCTACAACACACTAGCATTCATCTAACACTCATCAAACTGATTACATTGTTGGTCTGGGTATATATAGAATTTGTTTACAAAAATCTCTGCTAGGGTATGCGTGGAGGTGTCTTAATTCACCAACTGAATTTACAAACTGTTATGGGCCTCTAATACATCCTAACTGTCTTAATTATCAAATTTGACATTCTCTGGTACTTTGGTGTACTGCTTGAACAGGTGGAATGTTTCCTGCATAAATGTCCATAACTGCTGCTAGAATTCAACTGCTCGAGGCAGTACCTTCTCGTCCTTGACTGTGCTGCTCTTGAATGCTGGTAGCTAAAGAATTAATGTGCATCTTACTGCATTATCACTCCTTTTCTTTGTGTGCATGAGCTGAGCCGAAAACACTGAAACACGCCTTGGAAAGGGACGAAGAGCGGAGATTGAATGATAGCCGTTAGATGATTCAGATGGATGACAGAGATTTGATCAAAGGGAGCTTAACAAGAAAAATGAATGAGGATCGATGCGGGCCGTCGGATCATAAGATGGGAGATCGGACGGTTGACAGGCGGCAAAGGTAATCGCGAATTAGTGCACAGGAAGTTGTACCGAGAGGGCGGTAAGCAGTCTCCCAGCACCACTTTTTGGGAGAAGCGGTTTACATACAAGCGGATGCGATGGAATATTATGGGAACTCGTGGCAGGTAGAATACCACTTCCCTGCGGGTTATATAACATGCATGTTGATGGAGCGATGTTTGCGTACAAACGTTGGATCAATGGGTGGAGGATTGGATAGTCGAGGTATTAATCATGCGCTCTAGGATTGATGTGACAGCTATGGGCCCGCCGGGTTATAATAATTTTAATATATGCACACAGTTATATGGATTGAGACTTTAGTGCGCGGGAATAAATGCAAGATGGGCTATATAGGTTTTAATGGGTATGGGGGTTTATAAAGGTTAAAAAGTGTTAAAACAAAAGTATGACCCGGGAGTTGGTTAAACAAGGTTTAGTCGGGGTTTATAAAAGAAAACAAAATAATGATGATAAGGAGAGTAATGAGAAAGGAAGAGAAGGAGGAAATGAAGATGGCGGGAGATATAAGGGTAAAGCAAAAATGGAAGGGGACAGATTGAATGGACTGTTGCTAGCCCCTCTTTTTCAGAAAACACCATGGCCAAGCTGTCCTTGACCCTCAAAAATACTCAAACATGTAGCAATGCTAACATTTGGCTCCTTCTGGGGATGAGATCCTCCCTGTGAGGTATCAAGAACCTGTAGACCACTGCCTTTCCAGCCGAAAACAAACTAGCCAAAATTCCTAGTGTTCCATTGGACATGGAGTCTGAATGAACCTATACTAATACTGGTAAAATAAAATATTTACAGTTATTAAGGCCAAAGACCTTAAATCCTATAAATTTTCAGAAAAGGCCCATTAACTGGGCCATCAAAAACTGGTTTTCCTCCCATACTTTTCAGTATGAGGGTGTTGTTCCCATGAACCTGTGAAATGATGAAAGGCCCTGTCCAGAAATCATCAAATTTCCCATGATTGCCTTTCTTTTTCTTCAGTGCATCCCATTTCAGAACCAAGTCTCCAACCTAAAAATTATCTATTTTTGTCCCTTTGTCAAAAGCATCCTTGATTCTCTTCTGATGTGTTGTAGCCTTTTCAACCAACTATTCTCTAATCTGATACAATTATGCTAAATCAATGATTCTTCTTTCCATGCCTTCTTCCTCATTCTGTTCTTATTGAAGGAACTTTGCCACAGGGAGAGTTAACTGAATTGGGAATACAACCTCAGTGCCATATACCAGTTTGAATGGGGAACTCCTAGTGGATTTCTTGATGGTCACTTTGTCAGCCCACAGTGCATACTTGAGCTTTGAATCCCAATTCTTTTTATTGTCCTCTAACAACTTTTTAATTATCCTGATCAGGCTTTTGTTAGAGGATTCTGCTAGACCATTTCCTTGTGGATAATATGAGGTGGAATGAATCAATTTGATACCCATTGCATCACACATTTCCATCAACTCTTTGGCCCTGAAGGCTGCTGCATTATCTGTGACTAATTTCTGTGGACAACCAAATCTGCTAAAGATGTTCTCCGTCATAAACTTCATGACCACAGTATGATCAGCTTTCCTTGCAGGGACTGCTTCAATCCATTTTGTAAAATAATCAGTGGCAACTATTATCCACCTGTGCTGGCCACTGGAATGTGGATTGATTTCACCAATGAAATCCAAACCTCACTGCTGAAAAGGTCCTTTTGCATGAATTGGTTTTAGGGGCAGAGATTTCAGCTGCTTTCTTCCTTCAAATCTTTTGCACCTGTCACAAGATTTAACAGAAACCAATACATCAGAAAATAAGGTGGGCCAATAGTACCTAGCTCTGAGAATTTTATGGGCAGTAGTTCTCCAATAATGATGCCCTCCAAACATGCTAGAATGAAACTGCTGCATGACTTCTTTTGATTGTTCTTTATCCAAACACCTTAGACATATTCCAGATGGATCCCTCCAGTAGAGCAGATTTTCCATAATGCAATACTTTTCTTCTCTAAGTTTTAAAGTTCTGGCCTGACTTTGAGTGAATCCTGAAGGGATTTCTAGCTTCAACAAGAAATTGATTATTTCATCATACCAATTACAAGAAGCTAGATTCTCGGCCACTGACTGTTCTTTTACTGTTTTCACCATTTCCTCTTCTTCTACCTAACAATTTTCTGCCATCATGAATAAGAAATCAGTGTCTAAAGTTCTGCAATTTTCTTCAGCCAATAACTTGGCAAGACCCTAACCTCTGACAAGATTTGTGGGCTTCAGCTCTATATTGAATTCTATCATTTTTGCTATCCACTTTTCCCTTCTTCCATCAGCATCAAGTTGAGTTAGGACATCCTTTATTGCAGCAGAGGGTACATATGCAATTATCTTGGAATGCAGAATATAAACTCTAAAAGCTTTCAATGATTTGATAAGAGCATATGCCTATTTTTCAATAATATCATACCTTAGTTCAGCATCCCTCAAATTCTTGCTGAAAAATGCTATCGGATGCTCTGAACCTTCCTCATCATGCTGCAACAAAAAAACTACAATGGTATCCTCAAAGGCAAATGAAAACAAGTCAAACTCCTTACTGTAGTCAGGGCTTATTAATGTGGGAGCTTCCATTATAGCCTTATTGATGGAATCAAATGATTTTCTTGCTGTTTCGGTCCATTTTACCTCTGCTCCTTTTTTTAACATGGAGGTTACGTGCTTTACGAGCTCTGCAAAATTTGGAATATACCTCCTGACAAAATTAATTTTGCCCAGAAAATACTGAATATCTTTCTTTGATCTGGGGACAGTCAAAGCTTAAATTTCTTTGACTCTTTATGTGTCAATCTAAACACCTGCAGCAGACACAATATGTCCTAACAACTTGTGCTCATGTAAAGCAAATTGTGATTTTTTTGGATTGACTGATATCCAAAACCTCCTGCATTTCAAAAACACTTTTTTCAAATGCTGCAAATGACTTGATGGCTGCTGGAATAAACAGTTATATCATCAAGGTAGATAAGCACAAATTTGTCCTTCTCTCCCACAAATGCTATATCCATAGCTCTTTGAAAAGTGTCTCCAACATTCATCAATCCAAATGGCATTTTAGCATACATAAAAGTGCCCCAAGGAGTGGTAAATGCAGTCTTTTCTTGATCATCTGGGTACACAACAATCTGATTAAAGCTTGAAAATCCACCTATGAAAGACATCACTTTAGCTCTTGAGACCTTTTGTAACAAATGCTCCATCTTTGGCAGAGGATAGTTGTCTTTCTTTGAGCATTTGTTCAAATTTCTGAAATCAACACACAGTTTGATTTCTCCACTCTTCTTCCTCACAACTACCAAATTGGCCACCCATTTGGAATATCTGAGAGGCACTATAATCTTAGCAGCCAACAACTTTTTAATTTCTTTTTCAATTAAAGGAAGAAGCATGGGATTTATTGGTCTCAGCTTTTGTTTGAAAGGAATAGCATCTTTCTCCAGAGGGATTTTGTGTTGAATTATGCTCTTATCATATGTTTTAAGATCACTATATTCCCAGGTAAACACATCAGCAAATTTCTTCATTAAATTGCAGTATTCAACATTTTGGTTAGCAGACAAATGAGTAGACAAATTTCTATATCTGGGCTGACCTGGACTTCCTATATCATGCTTACAGACTGCAGATTGATCTTCTTTTTGGGCAGCCTTGTAAGGGACATCATTCTGGTCAAATAGTCTTTCTAGAGGAATTAGACCTATAGGAATATGGTTGCTGGGAATCTGGAAAATGCTATTTTTACCAATTTTATTTCCAAGCTAGGATGGAGGGCTTTCTTGCAAGGCATCGTTCTCTTGGTCAATTTGCATTTCAGCAAATTCATCAATGACTTGAAGGAACCTATTTATCTCATCATCATCATTAAAAAACTTTCCAATGGTGAACATTATCAGACAAGGATGGTCTATACTTCATTTGCACTTCATAAACTAGTTTGGGAGGCATAGGTGATATGAACAGACTAGCGGAGACAGCAAGGGAATCAACAAGCTGATTTTGGGCTCTAGGAATATATGAGATACAGAAAAAATCAAAAGAGTCTCTGATTCTCCATACCTCATCTCTATATGCTTTTAGCCTTGGATGCTTTGCTTAAAATGTTTTATTCACTTGCTCGATGATCAAATCAGCATCTCCAAACACCTTTAAATTCTTGATTCCTCTATCTTTTTCTGCATTAAGGCCCAACAACAAAGCCTCATACTCTGCTATATTGTTGGTCACTTGAAAAACCAGCATAAAAGATAGTTGAATGTTTTCTTGTTGTGGAGATACTAGCACCACCCCTGCTCCTACATTCTCCCTCGTACATGCTCCATCAAAGAACATCTCCCAAATCTGAGTTCCTTGCTCCTCGGCCTGAACTGTTGGTTTCCTGATCTACATTTTGGCCTTCTGAGGTTCTTGTATTTGGAGAATACATTCCCCAAAATTGGTGTCCACTACATATATAGGATGATTTGTTGGATTATTCTCATCACTGATCATATATGCCAACTGTGCTTCTCTATATAACCTCCTACTTTCTCCTCCAAAAATTGGGACAGTGGAATAAGATAAATCATTCTGTAATGTCCCACCTAATCTCTTCATCCACCCTCTGAACAACATGCCAAACTTAGGAGGGACATCTGCTACCAAAATATCTATCATCATACTCTTCATGGGTAGCTGAGTTAAGGTAATAGCCAGATCCTTGATTAATCCTACACATTTCACCTTCCTTGAATCAAAGGAGAATAAATCGTGATAGGGTCTAGTGATTGTTATAGACATTTTTGAGCACTACAACCCCAAGCATGAAATTTCCATAAACCAAGGGCTCCTAAGTCCCTAAAAGTGTTGTTCTAACCCCTAAAGGAACAAGGTCAACAGATTACAGCTTCTCCCAGAAGTTCTCCATGAAAAACTGCTCAGAATTGGTCAAAACAGGATCATTCAGCTGCTCCAATGGCCAAGTGCGTTGCATCTCACCTAAACACTGTGTGGGTGTGTTGCATTTCAAAAATCCCTTCTATGGGGTGTGATGGGCGAGAAATGACAAATGGCAGTGTCATTCCGCGAGGTGGAGAGGAAATGGAAGCTTCCAGAATCTTCTCCTGTGACACTTGCCTCTCTGAATTCGACCAAGGATGAGTAAGAGATCATCAATCTCCAAGTGGAAGAAAGAACTATCAGAGGGAAGACACTAATCAAATCATAAGCTGACTCATCTCCATTACAGATATCTATATATGGATCCCTCATCCTAGAGATCCAGAGGCTGGAATTTTGCATATTGTAAGGAATTCCTGTTGGTTTCTTGAGACAAACATCAGATTGTTGGGTGATCTAAGCTTTGTTTGAGGTGAAGAGGGGCTTCCTTGCTGAGAGGTTGATGCTGGGTCAGAACAACTGGTTGTAACTCCTCTTGGCTCTTTCTTGTTTATCAATAAAAGCTATTCAAGTTTTCCTCCATGCTCTTGTGTCATTGATGTTTGCTACATTTGTATGGTCAATTTACATCTGATCCTAGATTGTTTATGATTATAGATCCATGTCTTTGTATAGTGCTATGCTACTGTGATCTTACAGGTACTTGGTGAAGCTGGGCGTGCAAGGGAGCAGGTAGCTAAAGACTATCAAAGAAGAGAGGAATCAAATTAGGAGATTAGCGCAAGACAGAGGTTGGTCTTTCTGTTCCTCTCTATCTATAATTCATAAAGGAAAAACGAAAGTAGCTTTTCTCTGTTTGTTTCTAAGGCAGCTGTCACACCTTAGTGGGATAGAGTAGTTCTATATAGACACTTTTCCCTGTAACAAAATGGCGACTCCGCTGGGGAGACAAATTAGTTTGTTAGTTTATCATTCTTTGTTGTCTGTTTCATAAACTTACAAGTAGCATTCGAACTGCATTTTCCATAACAAATGCAAAGTAGATAAATGCTAATTCAATCCATCTACTGGATCTTTTTATGATTTAAACAACTGATTCAAAAACTATCTGATTGCCCTTGTGATAGCTCTTAGATCCTCCTTAGATCTACCCCTGATTGTTGCATTACTGATTGCTTTTTGCTCGGCCAAAACCCAAGAACTGAACTGCAAACTGTGACCTGGAACCCAAATAGAGTCTCATTTCTGGCCCAGGGTAGGTACTGTTCAGAGAATCTGAACTTTAGCACACTTCCCAAGTGGACAAGGTGCGCTGCATTTCAAATTCTCTATGTTACAAGTGTGCTGATCAGACTAGGCTCTGTGCAGTTTTGGTTTCTGCGATTCATTCTTTCCAGTTCTATTCCTGAATTTTGCTACTTGTGATCAGTATATGTCTGTTTGAAACCCCTTTCCTTGCTGTTATTCCGCCTCCTTTGTACAAAATAACTGTAGATGTTTTTGTGTGTTTGTTGAGTCATTTTCAGTTCTCCTTTGCAAAAATAGCATAATCGTACTGTCGTCCTTTGATTTGAAACTGTTGCAAGTGTCGATTTCAATCGTAGGAAAGATTTTGATTGCTGTCTATGGTCGATTATCCTGCTACTGTTGTTTTTGGTCTGAATTTGTAGTTTTCTAGTGTCAAGAACAAGTATTCATTTCAAAATTGTAAGGTGTTGTGAACGTCTCCATTTTTGATTTCGAAAAGAAACTTGTTGATATTTGTCGCTTGAAAAGAAATCCATATTTGTGCATCAACTTTCCTTTTAGCATTCATATACTAAGAAAGTCGAAAACAAATACATGCATGTGCATTTGCATATAGACAGTCTGATTGGCTTGATTTAGGGAAGTGAATTTAGAGTGTGCTCTTTGCTCTTTGTGAAAAGATTATGTCTTTCTTTTCCTTAGTAGCTAGGATTTTCATTGCACAAAGAGGATAAAAAGTTTGTTTATCATCTTAGATTGCATTTTAGGAATTACATCTACATCTCGCGGTGAACCTGAAAGGAAAACTTCATAAACAATATCAACTTAAAATAAATTCAATGAATCTAACAACGCTTTGGAACTTAACGCGCAACATTTAGAAGTCTAGGCTAGAGACGTATTCCGGCGTCGTAAAGCCTAGAAACTGTTGTCCTCACTGATGGTTGGGTGATTCCTCCACTTTGAGACGATAAGTGCCAGTACAGACTTATGCTCCCACGTAACATCGAGTATATTTTGGGAGACCCTAATAGGCTTAATCCTTTATCCATAGGAAGCCGTGTCTGCCGCCCTATCGATCGCAATGCACTGAACAAAGCATTTGGGAAGATTGACTGCCGTACCGTAAAAAGTATTCTGCAGTTTTGCGATTGGTTTGGTAATCCCTCTACCTAGATTTCCAAAGCAGTCCCTTTCGTTCCTTTTCAGACTCCTTAACAGAAAAGGTCCATCTAAGCACTTGTCGCTTCAGGCTCATTAAAAATCGAAGGAGACTAGAGCCATCTTTTGTTTTTTCTCGACTCTTAAAAATTGAAAAAACAAGTTGTTTCAAAGCGTCTAAAATTCATTTAATTCGGAAACATACTTCCCCTTTATTTTAGTTGATCGAGTAATCCGCAATCATGGAAGAAAGTCAATTGAAACCCCGTCGTTCGCGGAGGCTTACGAGTCAACCATCTTTGTCTCTGGAATCGAAGATAGTACGGACAAAGCGAACTCGTTTAACCGGTTCCAAATCTCCTGTTAAAGTTAGAACAAGTGTTCCAACAACATCAGAGACTCCGGTTACTCCAAACATTTCTGGAATCCCTGCCTCTACAGAAGAAGTTCAGCAGCCACAGAAGGACAATAGTACTGATCCTAGTCTGAGAGTAAACACTTGTGTTACCGAACCAGTTCCATTTACAACCGGTTCGGAGAGTCTTGCTCCTCAAACATCTGTCGCTGCCGATTCCATACCTTCTTCGGCACTAGAAATATTCTACGGACCTGACGGTCTCCCCCTTCCACCTGGTCTGATTTCCATAGAAGAGATTGTGGAAGATCCTCCAACTAGTACTCCATCGTAATTTGGAGTCGGGATCACTCTATATCCTTCTTCATCAGAAGTTAGTCTACCACCAGCAGAAGCTCCTGTGGAATCGCTAGGTAATCTTTTGGATAGACTAGAAATGTCTGAACAACCGTCAACATCTAGGACTATGTCATCTGACACAGCGACGGCAGAACTCCCTGCTATCACTCCAACAATGTTCGCCGGTATACCATCTATCCCAACTAGCTCTCAACCACTAGAAAGAGCCCACTCAGGGGTCGTTTCGATAGTATGGTCGGTTCCTATTTGTTCAGCCGGAATTATATCCGAAAACTCTTATGTTGAGTCTCAACAAATTGATCCATTTGGAGGTCAATTTGGGCAGTCCGACCCTCAAGGGCAAACCATTCCCTTGAGTTCTGGATTACCACCGTATGGGGGGCACTATGCCCTTTCATTATCCCCTCAAGGAGGACAACCATACGGGAGTTCACAACAAAATTCGGGTTATGTTGGAATTACCTCTAGCAGTTGGGTACCGATACTACCTCAACAACCAAGAGTTGTATACTCAATGCAACAATGCTTACCTATGTCAAATATACTGACAACGCTAGCTATTGTGACAGTGTCGCAAGTTCAAGCACTGCCTGTTTTATGTCAACCTCAGGTTTCTCAGGTTGTGATGCAACAGCCCCTTGACCCTGCGACCCAACCACAATCGCCGACTGGCAGAATGACACAGGTTTAGAAGGGTACAATTACCCCTCATCTTGGTCAAACTGTTAGTATCGGGCAACAACACATGGCTTCACAACCATGGCTAATACAATACCAAAAACCGCAATTCCAACAAGTATACCAAGGTTCTGAGCAACAAATATTTGCAAATAGTGGGCAGCCATATATTCAAAACGGTCAAAATCAACCATTTTACAATGGTCATGCCCACCAACATTACCAAAGTTACCAGCATCAAATGCATTATGCCGGTATGCAAAGACCAACTGCTCAAGCAATCCCATCTTATCCTGGGTATGCTTCACCTAACCTGAATCAACAATTACCCTTTGTGGAAACTTTAGAGTTACTTGATTTAAATCGGTTAACAAACGATCCAATCGCTTACGCCCCTTGGTGGCCAGCGATTCCACATAAACTTCCATCAGATATTCCTAAATTTAATGGAAATCCAGGTGAAGATCCATCGAATCATGTGATGACCTTTCATCTGTGGTGTTCATCAAACACCCTAAATGATGATTTAATAAGGCTTCGCCTTTTTCAGAGGACGTTAACTGGTCCAGCGGAAAAATGGTACATTGAATTGCCTAGAGCTTCATTCGACAACTTCAGTACCTTAGCCACAACCTTTTTAACCCATTTTCAATTACCAATAAGGTACGAAACGGGAACAGAACTCCTTACCAACTTCAAACAGACGACCACCACTCACATATCTGATCATATACATGAGTGGCGACATCATCGTAGAATGGTAAAAACGTATGTTCTCGATCAGCTCTTAGCTAAATGGTTTATCAAGTCATTACTACCTTCAATCACGGAAGATGTGGCAAAGGGGGGAGTCGTAACAGAAGAGAAAGTTATCGCTCGTGCGCAATATTTGGACTTGATTTACACTTAGTCCGGCATGCTCTACGATAAAATACCTGACACCCCTAGACTGGAATTCTCAGTTCCTCCTCCTCCTAAATCAAACAATGACTCTCGTGCCAACGATGGCGTGATTGGCACAACAGACACGAAATCGACAAAGGCTACATCTAAAAAGGCCCGTAAGATTTCAGGTCAAAATGCGAAAGATGAACTTCTTGCCTTGGAAGTAAATGCTGTATCGACAGATAAAGGCAAAGAAACCAAACAACCAGGGGGCAAGAAGAAAGGCAAAGGGAAGAAGAAGAAACAAGAAGAATCATCACCTGAAAAATCTTCTGCAAACTCTCCTGGAGATAGGAAACCAAAAAATCCATGCTTTATATGCGGTGAGGATCATTGGACTGCAAATTATCCACACAGAGCTGAGCTTAAAAAATTCTTCAAGAATTCAAAAACCTCTGCAGTGTTAACTGATCCGTTTCCAAATCCAGGAACAAATCTGGTTGAAAGTGGAAATGCTTCCCTGTCTCAAGTGCTAATGTTTTCGGTTTCAAAACAACAAAATGATGCTTTGATATCGACAAGGAACAAAGATTATTGGAATCCACAGCTGTCGAACAACAAGGATAAAGATCAACCTAGTAGCTCGACAACAACTTCGACAGAAGTTGCACCGCCCATCATTCCTGAATTGACAATAAAACCGCCAAAGGGAGTAGGAAACAAGTTGACGTTTAATCCCTACGCTAGAGCGGCACAACATTATAATATAGTGGAAGATTTGGCCCAATCGCCATCCGCTATGTCGACTCTTGAAGTACTAAAAAATTGCCCATCCCAAAAGCAGGCTTTATTATCAGCCATTGGTGGGATAGACCCAAAGGATTCCAATCTTGTATCCTTCGATCATAAAGGATACGATCCTCAATTACCAGCTCAACTAGCTTTCCTTGTTCAAGTGAAAGCCCTCAACAAAACTGTTCATCGAACAATTATTGATGAGGGGGCATCTACATGCATTATGTCGATGAGTTGCTGGAAAACTTTAGGATCTCCAACCTTGTCGCGATCTTCGACGACATTAAAAGCATTCGACAGAAGGACATATACCCCATATGGTATTCTAAGTAACTTGAAAGTTGAACTAGGAGGGAAAACAATAGAAATAGATGTTGAAGTAATCGATGGAAATCTCGATTACAACATCCTACTAGGAAGACCATGGATATATGCTATGGCTGCTGTTGTATCGACCTATTTTAGGAAGATTGCATTTCCCTTCCAAGGAGGGATTACAATCATCGATCAACAAAACTTCCTCCCCAATGGTTCTCAAGTTACAGGAAGCATTCCCATGATCCATGGAAGCCCCCATTCGCTTCAAAATATTGGAGTAGGCCTACTAAAAGACCCTACATTAATGGGAACTTTCGCCCTTCCGCCTCCAATCAATCTGGCGGAAGTAGCGTCGGTAGGAACCTGCAACATGATATCTTCTAAAAAGATCTCAGAAAACGATATCAACATGGATCATGCAATGGTTTTGCCCCCAAGCCCAACAGAAATATTGTAGCAATCAATGTTCCTAGCCTGGATGGCAAACCCAAATCAACACTCATCAAGCGTTTGGATAGATAGGTGTAAAGGATATGGTACCACTTTAGATCCTTGGTCGCGAGTGCATGTCACCGACGAAGGAATTGTTCAATCAATGGTAATTGAAGGAGCACCATGGAATGATTCCCACCATCGTTCCCTTCTTCTGGATTGTGGAGAAGATACCTCTGATGACCTTTATCATCCTTCAGTTTTTTATTTTCTATCAAATACTGTAAACACGGTGGATTCCGAGCGAAACTTGTCCAACATTAAAGAGACTATCGCCATAAATATCTCGACCAAAATAGATGTTGTAGAGAATATTTATGTTGGCAAATGTTGTTCTCCTTCAGAACTGGAAATATATGACGCTCTTTTTCGCGAATTCGGAGATGTCTTTGCTTGGTCATATAGTGAAATTCCAGGCATTGACTCGGGTATCGTTGAACTCGAAATTAAGATGTATCCAGATGTCAAACTAGTACAACAACGGCTACGGCAGGTGCACCCCAAGAAAGCGGCTGCCATTAAGGCAGAAGTTGAGAAACTTCTCCATGTTGGTTTCATTTACCCGGTTCCTCTAACTGATTGGGTATCGAATATTGTCCCTGTTATGAAAAAACAAGGAACAATTACAGTGTGCGTCGATTATAGGGATGCAAATCAAGCTGGTCCAAAAGACAACTACCCTACACTCTTCATCGACCAGATAATTGATGAATGCACCGGATGCGAAATCTTTTCATTCATGGATGGATTCTCCGGGAATAATCAAATAAATATCCGCCCACAGGACTAGTCAAAGACTGCATTTATTTGTCCATGGGGCACATTCGCATATCGAAAATTACCCTTTGGTTTAAAGAACGCAGGGGCGACGTTTCAGAGGGCAATGAATTATGCCTTCCATGACATCAAAAACATCGTTCAACCATACCTCAATGACCTTCTGGCTCATTCGCGAAAGCGGACTGATCACCCGCAGCATTTAAGAGCGATATTTCTACGTTGTCAACACTACAATATACGACTCAATCCACACAAATGTGTATTTTGCATCAGTTCTAGTCGTTTTCTTGGCTTTGTAGTCTCAAAGGACGGGATTCGTCTCGACCCATGTAAGGTCCAGGCAATCATAAATTTGCCTCCACCTTCGAATTTGCTTCAGATTCAGAAACTCCAAGGGAAAGCAAACTTTCTGAGGAGGTTCATTCCAAATTATGCCGAACTTGCTAAAGGTTATACGTGTCTTTGGAAAAAAGGATTACCCTTTGTCTAGGATCAGGTTGCGCAAGCTTCCTTTGATGCTTTGAAAGAATCCCTAATGAAAGCATCATTAATGTACGCTCCTGATTATCAAAAAGATTTTAACCTGTATCTGGCTGCAGCGGATACGACCATCGCAATGGTTTTAGTTCAAGAAGTCAACGGAATTGAACATCCTATATATTATTTAAGTAAAAACTTAAATGATACAGAAAGCAAATATTCTTATGTTGAAAAGCTAGCGCTCATAGCTGTTCAAGAGATATAGAGATTTCGACACTATGTCCTCTTTCGAAAAACTACCATTCTGTCAGATTGCAACCCAATGACTTATATATTGTCGCGACAGTTGCTGGGGGGAAAATATTCAAAATGGATAGCAATCCTACAAGAGTTTGATCTAGAATTTGTAAAATCCAAGTCAAAGAAAGCTTTGGTTTTTGCAGAATTATTATGCGATCTCCCATCATCGTCCAACGATGAAACATCCGAAGAAGAAATCGTGGACGAAAGTTTGTTTCTGATATCTTCAAGCAATGAGTGGTATGGAGATATAATAATTTATCTCCAAACCCAAAAATATAGGCCAAACACCTCCCGCTCCGAACAAAAATGTATTCGATACCAAGCAAAAGACTACATGATCGTCGGTGATACACTTTACCATCGCGGTATCGATACAGTTCTGAGAAGGTGCCTCACGCATGAGGAGGCCGAAAAAGTCCTGAATGATTGCCATTCAGGCGCGTGTGGGGGGCATCAATCCGGTTATGCTACAGCACAAAAAATCTTACGAGCAGGATACTTCTGGCCAACAATGTCCAAAGATTGCATAACCGCAGTCAGAAGTTGCCATGCTTGTCAAATTTTTGATAGCAAAACCAGAAGACCACTCGCACCTCTATAGCCAATAGTTGCTATTGGGCCATTCACCAAATGGGGCATCGATTTCATGACATGTAACCCCACCTCGACCGGGGGACATGGGTATATCATAGTCGCAGTTGACTATTTTACCAAATGGGCCGAGGCGATGCCTACATTAGA
Source organism: Pinus tabuliformis (assembly GCA_031772625.1). Taxonomy (NCBI): domain Eukaryota; kingdom Viridiplantae; phylum Streptophyta; class Pinopsida; order Pinales; family Pinaceae; genus Pinus; species Pinus tabuliformis. The sequence goes on from CM062807.1 coordinate 674,336,928, forward strand.
TAATACTGGTGAAATAGTTGCCCTCTTCTTTTTCAATCATGTAGTTGCCAGATTCAGCATACCACAAGCTATAGTCACAGATCATGGATCGCATTTTCGCAATCACATGATGGTTGAATCAGCTGCCAAACTAGGGTTGTCTCATGACAACTCTACTCCATATTACCCGCAAGCCAACGGACAAGTTGAAGCAATCAACAAGGTCCTGAAACGCATGCTGCAAAGGATGATTGGAGCTCACAAAAGAATATGGCACCTAATCCTGTACTCAGCTTTGTGGGCTTACCAAACATCGGTAAGGAATGCAACCGGGTTTACACCTTTCCAACTGGTATACAGCCTGGAAGCAGTCTTACCAATCCAGTGCGAAATCTTGTCCCTCAAACTCGCAATTGATCTCCTCCCTGGAACTTCAGAAGAAGAAGCTCGTTTCGTGGAACTAATCCAATTGGATGAACCCATCGTGATGCCACTTTAGCTAACGAAGCCCATAAGAAATGAGTCAAAGCACAGTTCGACAAAAATGTCAAACCCCGTGTCTTCTCAGAAGGTGACTTGGTCTTGCTTTATGACCAAGAATCCGATAAATTGGGAGCAGGTAAATTTAAGTCTTTATGGATGGGCCCCTATATTGTTAAGCAGGTGTTAGCAAAAGGAGCCTACGAGTTAATGGATTATGACGGAATTCCACTGGCGCAACCTTGTAATGGGTTGTACCTCAAGCGTTACTATGCGTAATGGTAACCTGTATGCTTTTGTTATGTTTTTGTTTTCGCTAAAGTGTTTATTTTGGTCAAGTAATCCACTTTTTACATTTGTTGCAGATGTCAAACCTATTGGAGTCATGTGTTGGATATGCTGACGGAGCGAGTCGTAGTTCGCGGAACCTATCTTCCACAGCCTAGGCCATTTTTGATCCAAGCAGCGAGTTAGTAAGTTTAAGATGGGTATGTATTGGTCGATCAACAAATAACATCGCTGAATATAGCGCGTTGATAGAACTTCTCTCTGATGCCATCACACATGGTATACGCCGACTGATTGTCAGGCTAGACTCACAACTCGTAATACTACAACTCACTGGTATCTATTCTGTCCGAAATCCAGCTATTTATCGCATGTTCCTAAGGGTTAAGATTTTGGAAAGACAATTTGATTTTATTCAATATCAACATATTTCCAGAAAATTAAACACATTAACTGACTCGTTGGCAAATTATGTGTTAGATAGACATTTGCAACATTTATAAAAAGAAACATACCATCAATGTTTGCATTTGGATCATGTAACTTAACCAAAATAAAACTCCGAAAATCAAAAATATATATAACTATTTATGGTTTACACATAATGTTCTGTAACCAAGACAAAATTGGTCAAATAACCAAAAAACTCAAAATGCTAAGGGGCACCCTAGTCTAATGATGCTCGTGATAGCAAGTCACAGCCTGTGCGATCATGCGTAAGAGACGAGTCCATCGTCTTGGCACACCAGTAGTATGCCGCTGTAACCTCAAAGGTAGCTCGTCAGTCCTCACATATGGAATACCAAGAGTGAGGCCCTCAACCTGCTCCTGTAATGTTGTAAGGGTCTCGGCCACATCGAGGTCGCGAAGGATAGCCCTTCCAACAGCCTCTCCTGCTGGGGCAGCAGCTGGCACTCTCAAGCGTGCTACGGGCCGAACAGGACCAACATCTGCATGTACACATGAGTTTGATTAAAGTCTTGATAAAATAAAGTACAAGGACATTATAAATGAAAAACAATAAACAGGAATATGGTCAAAGAATTTAGCAATGGCGCCCCACTGTTCACCATCCGGCAGTACTAAATCTGGATCACCCCGGAAGTCCATGCCAACATATGGATACTCGGAATAAACCATCTCCTGACGATCAAACCACCTGAAGAAGGTATCAGAAAATGAAATCTGAGACTGACCAGCGTGCCTAGACATATGGTCAACCCATCTCTGAATACGTGGTTTAGTAGGTGAAGGTAAATCGAGTGCAATATATTGCAGCTGCATCAGTGGTATCTTTTCCAAGGCAAAGGCAGTCAAAATAGAACCATATCCAAAGTTCTTCAACCTCCCGCTCTTTAACTTGGACAACTGTTCTTTCATCACAAGAAGTACTGCGTCGCACCAGTTGAACACCTTCGGTTGGAGGCATTCCAAGGCATACTGCATATGAGATCGGTTGGCTACATGAAGAGCCGCACCAACAGCCATCCTACCAAAAGTAAACAGAATAGTCCTGAGGGACCTGTCAGTGACATCACGAATGATGATCTTGTCGTCTTTACTCGGCTGAGATCCCTCTCTGCAGTACCGGCGAACATAATCTCTCACGGATTCACCTCCTCGAGCCGAACCTAATAAAGAGATGGGGGCACCCTGCCTCAACAAGCCAGTCAAGAAATAGATGTCTACTACAGTCAAGGGGATGGATTTTTCCCTGATCTAGAAAACCTAGTTGGTAGGATCCCAAGCATCGAGCAAATACTGCAGTAAGTTGATCTGTTGTCTCATGCTAGAAATGCGGAAAAACTTCAGCAAGCCACAGTTTTGCAGTGCATTTACTGTAACCGGATCATGTAGGGCAAGCATGTCCTCTTCTTCATGCTCACATTCTTTCCATGTAATGGTCATCTTACTCCAAAGATCTCTAAAAAACAAACAAGAGAAGAGTTAGATCCTAATTTTGGTAAGAAACAGGCAAAATTTCCATCAAAAACTGTGCATAAAATTCCTTCTCTGCGCCCATCGCACCTACAGTAGTGCTCTAGGTGCGTTGCATGTTAGATGGCCATTAGACAGGCCAACATCCAATGCACCTTTCGATACACAGAGGGTGCGTTGAAGGAAGAATGAGTTTTTCAAACCCCAAAGGCTTAGAAAAACCAGGAATCAAGCTCAGAATGCAAAATGGAAAGCATGAAATGAAAGAGCTCAAGTTTAGCTCCTACCTGGTCCAAATGGCATGGAGAATCGTCCACAGAATCTCTCGAAATCAGCTGATGGAAATCAAAGGAAGAAAGCACCTCCAAAGCTCCAACAAACCAAAGTTCAAATGAAATGGCAAAATGAGAGGTAAAAACACTTTTTCATTACTTTTTACGTAGTTCAAAGTAAAATATTAGTGTTCTAACTCGTTTTTCAAGAATATATTGTTCATCTCTGACTAGTTTGATGAAACATTTGAAAATATAGTACAATCTTTGAAACAACAAAGCTATTTATGGTAAGGTCAAAAAGAGACCATTCAATCGAGCAGTTTTAGCACATAGTTCAAGCTCGTTAAAAAATAAACATAAGACATGAGCAAATGTTTCCCCTCGCGTTTAAGCTCATTAAAAAATGAACTATTCACCGGTAAATAACCATCGTGAATGTAGTACTTCAGCCATTACAGCCTTGGTCGTGTTTGCACCATCACCTCCACTTTTGCATTGGCGATCATTCACTTCCATTTGATTGTTTACCCATTTTGAGGAACAGCTACAAAGAGTGATTTCACTAGCCATCCTTGTAACATTGCCGTGATTGGAAAATTCCAAACCTTACCTGGAATCAGTTGCTATCCATTTTATCACTCATTCCTCAAAAGACGAGTCTCCTTTAAGCTCTTTTCAACTGACTCGTAAAATATGAAAAGATTGCTGAGCCATTAGCCTCTCCAGCTCGTTAAAGGGAATGAAAGTGCTATCTCTCCTCTAAATTTTAATCTTTTGGACCTGAGAGATTATTACACAAAAAGATCGAGCGCTTGTTTTGTCCGGCTCATTAAAAGTATCGAAAATTCATCCCTTCTATATTGTTTTATACTTTTTCGGACTTAAGGGATTAGATGACGAAAAAGGAATTTTGGAGTTACCTTTACGTTCCTTTTCAGACTCTCTAAAAATGAAAAGGACCGAGTTATCTTTGTCATTAAACTCGTTAAAAGTTTAATAGTGACAAACTTGTCTATAGACGAGAACGAGTTTCACTATTGCTAGGCTCGTTAAGACATAGTGATGGGTTTTCCTGAAGGTCAAATTATAGAACAAGCATATGTTATCCTCCTCAAGCTTGAAAAAAATAAAGAGGTACTGGTCAGCAATGATTGGGGAAATTTAGGAAGAAAACTTGATGAAACTTTGTTGGTAGAAAGTCGCTCTTGAACATGACACTTCCACTCCGTGTCCGAGTCAGGTTGGGTTGTTTCATTCACCAGTCACATCACCATGGTCCCATCATACCATCCACATTTGGGGTTAACGCTACCAATCCATCACATCGGTGTCGCCGATATGTTCAAGAGAAGTCATTCAGAGAATTCACCTGTGTCTCACCCATTACCATACATTTATACTCCATTCTTTCATGACCGCCACCCTGAACCTTATATCACCAGATCGTTTTCACCTCCATTAGAATCATTTGCTCCGTTCCGTGTCATTGATGTGGGATTCATTAAGGCCCTCCTGTGACGGATCGCTTCTTGTCGACATCAGCTCATTATCCAAGAAGTTGATCTAGGAACACCCCATTCAGTACTTTGAAGCTTGCATGCCTCAATGGCAAGTTTCTCACTTCCAGCGACAGGTTTACATCAATGGCCTTCAACCGAAAGATTTTTCGTGGTGTTCGATGCCAAGTACTTTATTCACACCACGTGAATTGTACTACAGTACCTTGAGGGTCATTATCATTATCGGTGATTCCTCTCGCGCCTATTAACAGCTTACATCATTGGCTGGTAATCAGGCGATGTCTTTCCATGTTTGACTCCAGAACAACTTTCACATGGATCGACTTGTACTTCGAGTGAAGATCGAACGAGATTGAAGACCCTAGATCTAGTTTCATCCCTCCGGGGTGCGATATATATTCAGGTAAATAAAGACATCAAATGTACATCATTGCTGCATAGAAAATCATCTAATCAAAAGGATGATGGCTCTATCAGAATCATCAGTCTACACTCAGACGATTGTCTGTCCTATGTGTTGAGCCTCAAACCTGCATTTCTTTATACATCCTCTCAGCCTCCTTTTCCTATTCATTTCCTTCTTTTGCCACTCATTCCCTCCATCAAATTGCTCAAATCATTGTATTTTAGGACTTTTTACATGGTTTGCTAATTATGCTAATGACTGTTGTTGGTTTAGAATTTTGGTACAAAGTGCTGCGTTTCCGCAGCTCACACAGGGTTTCTGCAGCTGATCCTGGTTTCCGCAGCCAACCCCGGATTCCGCAGCCGTTTTATTAAATGATATGTTCCAGGTGTCCTCCGAGAAGAAGAGCCATATGGGCAAGTTCGTGGAACCAAGGACATGGTGTGTGTCCTTCCCACTCACCCAAACCGGTCATAAAAACCCGTGGTCAACGAGGAAGCAAATACGGTCAAACAGAGGTCATTAGCAGTGGCACGGCTCTGCGTGTTCTGTTTTTGAGCACGTGAAGCATAGGTGGCATCTCCCTCAGCCACGAAGACTGTGGGAAACATGAATCCAACAGCAGATTGAATGCCCACAACGACCGTTACCTAAATCCGAGGACGCAGCAAGATTACATGTTTTTACATAGCTTCTTCAATAGCTTAGTTTTCATTAAGTTAGTTTGCTTTCCTCTACTATAAATAAAGCGTCTTTGAACACTGGATAGTTAGTCGTTAATCCATTTTGTAAAACTCTGTTGAAGCCCCTTTTGTAAACGTTTTATAAGCTCCCCACTGTATTTTACATTTGTTGATTAATCTATGAGAAGACTGTTCTGTTTCTAAGCGTGTAACTGCTCTTTGGATTGGCTGAAGTAGGCAGAGGGCCCCTGTTTGCTACAGCCACTGTACAGTAGTTTTACTTTTACTTTCTCGCATTTCTTTTTCTGATCTCATGTATATTAATGTACAGTTTCCTTTATGAATGTTTGCATTTTATTTTTCAACATGTATATTAGTGTACATAAACTTTGAATTCTGCTGATTTACATTTCTGCACTTTTGTTCATGACTGATCAGTGTGTTATGCAGGTTTCTTAGGCGAGCCCGGGACAGTTTTCTTTCTTTTCTCTTTACAACTAGTGGCATGTGTGATCATCTTGTCTAGGCTGCTGACCTTTACTTTTCTGCAGTTTGATTTTCATTAGTATCATTTCTTTTAACTTGCACTTTACTCTCTCCTCAATAGTTATCAAGTTGTTCATTTATTGATGGTTCTTTTTCTATAATCAACTAACTTTATTAGAGCCAAAATATCACTTAGTGCAGCTTGGTTTAACTTGCTTTAAGACTCACATTACTGACCTGTTCATAATTGTTCTCACATGATTAAGAAAAGGTTAAAATAGTGTGATTTGTCTCACTTAGATTTCTCATTGGTTAGATTTAAATGAAGAGTTAAAATAGTGTAAAGTAATGAAAAGCAGTTATTCTTGCTTTTAATTGAGTTAATATAGATTTCATTTTTCATTTTCGTCAGCAGCAGAGATACTGGGCCGATGCCATTAGTCCTTTATTTGATTTTAAGCTTTGATTTTATCGCAATTGTTGTTCAAGCTTTCTTCTAGAATACCCTTTAAGTTTCAAGAAATCACTTAGAAATCATCACAATCACTCACGTTCACTCACTTTATTACATCTCCACCACATCACATTAGGAAAGATACAATAAAAAACAAACTAAAAAGATAAAAACGACAAAAGATTAAGAAAAGGTTATCTAAGTACATATAGTACACCTCACTTCATCAGCTTACGAGCCCCGGGTTGACATTTAAAATTTGCAATTTAGACATCACTAAATTGACCAAACATTTTGGCGTCATTGCCGGGGAAGTGAAATTAGGTAGCCAGATTCTTAAGAAAAAAAACAATAAGAAAATTTCAAGGAAGGAAATTGATAACATCTCAAAGTATGCTCTCCTCTTGCACTTAATGTGATCTGGAGGATCAGAAAAGAGAGAGTTATTGGTTTAATAGTTTCTTGAGTATTCTCTCTTCTTGCACCTAGAGTGACCTGGAAGATCAGAAAGAGAATTATTAGCCCGACTTGAAAAAAAATAAAAAAAATGACATGCATAGGGCAAGAGATTCTAGGGGAAGGTTTTTAGCTAGAGCCAAAAGTTCGATTTTTACAACTCCATCTACTTCAAGGAATAGACAAGAGACACCTCCATCATCTCCAACTTACACTCCTAGCCCTAGGATTCCTGGAATTCAAGAGGCATGAGTCGACTCTCCCATACCTTCCATCGAATCTGAATTAGAGAGAGATCCTTTCCTTCTTTCTCCAAAGAGACAAATTGTAATTGAAGAAGTAGAATCACCTGAAGAAGAGGGAGAAATTCCTTCTCATACACCCTTAGTAGAAGAACCAGAAGACTCTGAAGTCTCCAGGGAAACTACCATGACAGAGGAAGGAGCAACTGGATTTGGTAGAGGTAGAGGTAGAGGAGGAGGAGGAAACAATGGAGGAGATAGAGGTAACATTGGAGGAAATATGGATGGGGATAACTCATTCGGGTTTCCTATAGTTGATGAGGACTCCCGAGCCACAATGAAAAACATCTCACCATCTGTCCTCCCAAACTTTCATGGGTTTAGGAATGAGGACCCTGAAACATTTCTATTTGAGTTTGAGGTAGTGTGTCGAACTTATGATTATCTGGATGACTCTCAAAAACTCAAACTATTTCCTTCAACATTGAAAGGAGTAGCCTTGAAATGGTTCATGGGATTACTCACTCAATCCATTAGGTCTTGGAATGATATGAAATAGGCATTTTTGGATAGGTACCCGGACTATTGTATGCCCACCAATCACAAGGATGAGGTGTTCAAAATGATGCAAAAAGAAGATGAAAACTTGGAGGAATTACTTGAAAGATTTCAATATAATCTGAAAAGAGCAAAAATGAGTAACTTGGATGAGGAGACCTTGAAAGCCCTTTTACTAAAAGCCATTAGAGATGGATGGATAGATCTTTTGAATATGATGGGAAAAGGAGATGTATCTCAACTTCCACTTTCTGATATAGCAAAATTATGTGTCCATCTCTCAAGGGGGAAATCCAAAACTCAAAAAGGGTCTAGAGATCCTTCTCTCATCAGAGAAAATAAATCTGCAACTGGATCGGTAAGTAGGGCTGAGATTGGCAACATGCTTGATGAATTCAAAACTAATATCTTAGGGAGTCTTAGTGAGCAACTAGACACCCTTAAGATTCACAATAAGCAGAAAGCAGAAGCTGAGGCTTTGGCCATCTTTTGCCCAAAGTGTAGGAAGAAACATGCTCTAAGGGAATGTCCCTTGGATGCAAAAGTTGTAGAAACATGTGTAATTTGTTCAGAGAACCATGAGACCAAGGATTGTCCTTCAATTCCTGGGCTCAAAGCTGTCTTTCAAGAAGATCCAAATACAATCGAATCTCTCTGTTTTGTTGCAAGGAGACCTTGGCAGGGGCAACAAAATCAAGGGTTTAACAACTCTATGAATTTTCAACCCCAACCAAATTGGAATCCTTGGCAACAACCTTGGTCCCAACTTCAAAATTCTTTTCAATCATGGGTACAAGGTATGCAAAATCCTTGTGGGAGATTTTCTCAATTTTACCAATATCCTCCATCTTTTCAAAACCAACAAGCTCCACAACTTCCAAATCAAAACCCACAACTATCATTGCCATTTCCACAACAACAACGTTCCCAACAGAATCCAAATTCTCAACTCTTTCTTCCATTCCAACAGAAGTCAAATCAACTTCCTTCTCAGCCATTGCCAAACCCCAATAATAAAAACCCTCAAAATGCCTACATGATGGAAGGTCAGCAATTTCCTACCTATATAATTGTTCCTCTCAATGAAGTACAACTCAGATCAGGTAGAGTCTTAGATAAACCTTCTATAAATGATCAAAAGCAAAGCATTTTTGAGGAAGAGTCTCTTGAAGCCAATAAGGGTTCTGAAGCATCTCTTCAAAACCCAAACACTCAAAAAGAAAAAGAAAAAGAATTAACCCCCACAACTCCCATAGTTGAGCAACCTGCATCCTTATCCACACCTCCTTTCCCTGAAAGATTACAAATTGATAAAGGAGTGGAAAAACAAATTTGGTTGCCTGACTATAATTTTCTAGATGAATTGAAGAATGTCTGTATCAAGATTCCCTTGTTACAAGCCATTAAAGAGATTCCTATTCTAGCAAAAACAATAAAGGAGTTGAGTCTTAAAAGACCAGGAAGGAAACCAAGAGATACCAGAAGGATCCACCTGGTAGGAAAAATTGCAGATATCATGATGGGAAAAATTACTATGCAGAAATATGTAGATCCCGGTAGTCCAATTGTCAAAACACATATCAATGGGGTAGAAATACCAAATACTTTGATTGATTTAGGGGTTGCTATCAACATCATGAGTAGACAGACTATGGACCAGCTAAAACTTCCTAATCTTCTTTTTACACCTACTTTATTGCAACTTGCAGATCGATCAGTTATTAAACCAGATGGTGTATTAGAAGACATTCCAGTCTCCCTAGACTCTTGGAAATATCCGGTGGATTTCATGATTTTAACTCCCAAGAGTAATCTAGGAGGACATCCTCTTATTTTAGGAAGACGTTGGCTAGCCACAGCTGATGCTTTCATAAGTTGTAGGTCTGGGGATATGTATATTTCTGATGGTAATTTGACAAAGAAGTTCAATCTGTATCCTCCATCAAAAGCAATTACAAAAATAGGGGATAATGAGTGGGTTGATGATGAAGATACTATACAGCCTGTCTTTACCATTTCTAAGATCAGTGAAGATAGTCAAATTCTGAACACATTAGAAAATTTTGAACCATCTTCAGAATATGACCACACACAATTTCAGTTGGATTCTGACATTGAGTGTCTATCATCTAGACAGATGTCTCTTTTCTCTATGGAAGAATTTGGTAGTTCTGCCATTGAGATTTTTCCAGGAAAAACATTGAATATCAACGAAAACTTGGAAAAATCACAACAGGAAGAGCTAACCAAAGTCTTGCAAAAGCATTCTACTGCATTTGCATGGGAATATACAGATATGAAAGGTATTGACCCGAAGACTTGCATTCATCACATCTATATTGAGGAAAATAGTAGACCAATCAGACAACCTCAAAGAAGGATGAATCCAAACCTTAGGGAAATAGTGAAAGAAGAGCTCCAAAAGTTACTTAATGTAAACTTCATTTACCCCATTTCAGATAGCCAGTGGGTTTCTCCTTTGGTTATAGTACCTAAAAAGAATGGTAAATGGAGGGTTTGCATTGATTATAGGGAATTGAACAAAGCAACTTTGAAGGATCACTTTCCTTTACCCTTTATTGATCAAGTATTAGATACTTTAGCAGGTAAAAAGTATTTCTCATTTCTGGATGGTTTTAGTGGTTACAATCAGATTCAGGTAGCACCTGAAGATCAGGACAAAACCACATTTACCTGTCCATGGGGGACTTTTTCTTACCGAGTACTTCCTTTTGGATTATGTAATGCACCCGCAACATTTCAAAGGGCAGTATTAGGAATCTTTTCTGATCTAATTCATGATTGTGTAGAGGTCTATATGGATGATTTTACAGTTTATGGTAACTCATTTGAAGAAGCATTAGAAAATTTGGAAAAATTCCTTATAAGATGTAAAGAAACAAATATTTCATTAAGTCATGAAAAATGCTTCATGATGTTTACTGAAGGGATTGTTTTAGGACATCATATTTCAGGAGATGAAATTAAAGTTGATAGATCAAAAGTTGAAGTCATCTCCAAGTTACCTATTCCAAATTGTCAGAAAGATGTTAGAAGTTTTCTTGGATTTACTGGATATTATAGAAGATTTATTGAAAACTTCACTAAGATAGCATCTACGCTTTTCAAATTGCTTACAAAAGACTGTGAATTCAATTGGGATCGTGACTGTCAATCTGCATTTGAAACTTTAAAAACAAGAATATCTGAAGCACCCATTTTGAGAGGACCAAATTGGAAACTTCCTTTCCATATTTCTACAGATGCTTCAGATACAGCTCTAGGAGTTGTGTTGGGTCAAAAGGATTTAATTCCTTATGCCATTTATTACACCAGTAAAAATTTGACTCCCACTGAGTTAAATTATACTGTGACTGAAAAAGAGTTCTTAGCCGTTGTTCATGCAATCAATAAGTTTAGACATTATATAACCGGCTATGAAACTTTTGTCCATACTGATCATTCTGCAATTAGATATCTCATGAATAAACCTGTTACTAATGGTAGAGTTACAAGATGGCTTTTACTTTTACAAGAATTCAATATTACTATGTTAGATAGACCAGGGAAACAAAATACAATAGCTGATTTCTTGTCCAGAATCCAAAATACTAACGAAGATTCTCCTGTAGAGGATAAGTTTCCAGATGAATATTTATTTGCAGTAGCTACTAAAACTCCTTTGTATGCAGACATTGCTAACTATTTGGTTACAGGGAAGCTACCTCCACACTTATTTCCTAATGAGAAAAGGAAAATCATTCAGGAAAGTTCAAAGTATTCATGGATTTCTAATGAATTGTTCAAAACAGGGCTAGATTGTGTGATCAGAAGATGTGTTCGGGAAGATGAAATGCCTGACATCCTTAAGGCATGTCATGATGAACCGTGCAGTGGAAACTTTGCTGACAAGAGGACTGCCTATAAAATCCTTTCTTTGGGATATTATTGGCCTTCTCTCTTTAAAGATGCAAAACAATATGTTAGAAGGTGTGACAGCTGCCAAAAAGGTGGAAGACCAACTCTTTCAAATGAAATGCCATTACAACCACAGGTACTCATCGAACCCTTTGAAAAATGGGCTTTAGATTTCATTGGACCTATCAATCCACCATCTAAACAAAAGAAGTATATATTGGTTTGCACTAATTATGTTACTAAATGGGTAGAAGCCAAGGCATTGCCTTCTGCCACTGAAAATTCAGTTGTTCAATTTCTTTTTGAGGATATTTTTACTCGTTTTGGTGTCCCAAGAGAAATTGTGACAGATCAGGGAAGCCAATTTACATCTAACTTGATGGAGAAGCTGATGGAAGAATACAAAATTAAGCACAGAAAATCTACTCCATACCATCCGCAAGCAAATGGTCAAGTGGAATCCACAAATAAAGTTCTTGAGAGCATCATCACCAAAACTGTTCATCTCCATAGAAGAGATTGGGCAGAAAGGCTTCCTGAAGCCTTATGGGCCTATAGAACTACATGGAGGAACACAACAGGACATTCTCCCTATGAACTTGTTTATGGGAAAGAAGTCTTGCTCCCCATTGAGTTTCAAATCAAGACCTTCAAGATGGCAGTTCAGTTGGGGATGAATCTATCAGAAGCCCAAAAGCACAGAATGGAGCAGCTGAATGAGCTAGATGAAATAAGACAAGATGCAATTTTAAGGACTGATCTAGTTCAGCACCAAAGAACTAAGTGGCATGACAGATATATCAAGGAGAGAAAGTTTCAAAAAGGAGATTGGGCGTTACTGTTTGATTCCAAGTTTAAAGACTTCAAAGGAAAATTTCAAACTCATTGGCTTGGACCATATGAGATTGATGAAGTCTTTAGCAATGGAGCAGTTCGAGTCAAGACTATTGATGAGTTTCAAACTCCTCTCATTGTGAATGGCCACCGATTGAAAATTTATCATAAGCCACTCTCAAAAGAGGACTTTGTCAAAATATTCCAAGAAAATTCTGCAATGAGGCTGGTGGAGAAGAATTCTTCTCCTCCATCAGCCTAGTCTTTGTTTCTTTCAGTTAAAAAAAAAAAAAAAAAAAAAAAAAGAAGAAAAAAAAAATATCTCTTGTATAAGCCTGAAAACCAATCTTGAATTGGCAGTCTTATACAGAAAATATAAGGTGAAAATCAGGGGCACCTGACACTTTATATTTTCCAAAAAAAAAATCTCTCTCCCTTTCCATCTCATTTGCCATTTCATTTCATCCACCTCACTTCCATCTCTATCTCCATTCCACTTCATTTTCATTCCATTTCATTCATCTCATTCCATTCCATCAATAAAAGTCCCTCTCAGGACTATTTCATTCAGTTAGTTCTTTTTTTAACTATTTTGTGAAGTGAAAGGAGTGTTGTCTCAGTTTCCGCAGCTACGAACCGTTTCCGCAGCTAACACCAGTTTCCATAGCTCGAAACGATTTCCGCAGCCAGCACACTCTGTCTCTACAACCAGGATTACTCTGTTTTCAAAAAATCACAGTCAGAGGTATCATCATCACCAAGGGCAGCAAGGATATGAGGCATCTGCAAGATCAGAAAGCAATAATGGGTCAGCAACCTTAATCAACACATGGCAAATTCATGAAGGTATGATCAAAATCTTTTCCAAACAACAATTTAATGTCATTTTATGCATAATTATTAAATCGTGGAAAGAGCCACTAAATGCAATGATTAGGCAAGATCATCCCACTCCTCCTCCACGATAATGCTTCATCCACCTCATACCTTTTTAACGGTACCCTAATCATCATTAATTCAAAACTTGAGACGGGGCTGCTCCTCCATTACTGGCTGTACCTCTGTGACGTAACCCAATGTACCATGGCTCTCCTTACCGTCATTTCCGCAGCCAACACTGAGACGTGTGTGTAAGCCACTCGACTCTAAAGGATTCGGCCGTTATTCCGTCCACTTATCACTCTATTTCCGCATGCATCGAACTCATTTCTCGTATTGTCTTCTACTCCCTCGTACTCACACCATTTCTACTTTCATTTCCGCTGCAAACTCCACAGCTCTGTTTCAAACCCCGATTACAGTTTTGCAATACGCCTACATTTCGTTACGGCTACTCCATTTACAGCCGTAATCCACCTGTGTTTTTTTCCTGTAAGCATTGGCTACTCCACTTATAGCCGTAATCCACCTGTGTTTTTTCCCGTGAGCATCCTCCTTGAGCATCCACACACAGTCAAAGCTTCAGCCGAAGTTGAGAGCCGAAGATGGGGAAGCTGCTTAGAGCTGAACCTGAGGGTCCGAAGTATTTAGAAGGGTACCCACAGACGAAGGAAGCATTAAAGAAAGCGAAGTGGTTGAAATTCATTCAAAAATTCAGAGGGTATGATAAGGAGGTAACGAAAGCATTTGCTCGATCCTTCAATGGACACACCGTGGAAGTAGGGGACCTGAAATTCACAATAACAGAGGCCACAATAGCAGCAGCAACCAGTTTACCACAACAGGGAGACAGATGGTTTAAGAATAGAGGGCTGGAAGATCAGGGATGGAAAGACATGCTTAAGAACCCAGGTATGGATACTTCCATATTTACCAAAGGAATTCCTGTGAACCTAATTAAAGAAGAATGATCTGCGCTGTTATTACTTGTTAAGAAGTTTATTACATGTGAGGGTAGGTTTGGCACTATGTATATGTACCATGCAAGGATTATGATAAATTTCATGGAAGGCCATGCCCTCAATTTACCCTACTTTCTGTTAGCAAGCCTAAAGAAAATGAGTTCCACTGTCCAAAAGCATGTAGGCCATATTGAATCCCACTTGTATGATCACGGGTTCATTAGAATTCTCATAGAAGAGCAATTGAAGAATAACAAGGATACATGGGAAAAGTTTCTAATCAGAAACCATTTCCAAGAGGTGACTGAAGCCTCTAGCAGCTCCCCTAGAATCCCAAAAAGAAGTAGGAGAAGAGAAAGAGATGTTGCAGCCCAAGATCCTCCTATAGTAGAAACCCAAGAAATTTCTCAAGAAGAAGAGGAGGGAGCCAGAACTAAGAAGCAGAAAAAGGATAAAGGGAAAACAATTGTTCAAGAATCACATCCATCACCTGAACCTTCAGTAGAAGAAGACTCTCAAACCTTGGCTGATAGACTAGCACAACTTCAAGCTGCTGCCCTCTCAAAGAAGAAACAAAAGGAAAAACAAAGTGCCCAGTAAAAGAGCACTAGTGCACAAGTGAGAAGAAGCAATAGACTTAAAGGAAAAATGAGTGTGACTAAACAATCACATTTCATTGACTTAGGAACACCTGAGAAAGGTCCAGCTCAGCAAGATATAGAGGCAAGTCCTCCACGTGAGGAAAGTCCTTTTCAACAGGAAAGAGAAAACAGTCCTCCTTTATCAGAATTTGAGTTCAGGCCGAGAAAAACACCTGAGGTTGATTCCACCCAGCAAGAAGCCTATAACTACTTAGAGACCTTGGAACAATCAGTTGTAGGTCCAAGCACTATATTTCCCCTTGATGAACAGGTCAAATCTTTAAAACAGGAGGTGTTTGAGCTAGAAGTCCTGAACCGGCATATTAAACAAGAAAACGAAGCATTGAAAGAACAAAGCAAGGTGGACAAAATTGTCCATGACAATACCATGCTTCACTTAGGACTCTGGCAGAAGAAGAACAGAAAATTGAAGAGAAAATGTAAGAAGCTGAGCAGGGCATTGATCAATTTGAAATTCAGGTGTTTAGTCAGAAAACCAAGGACAATTTTGGCAGCAAGAAGAAAGAGAAGAAGGCTAGATGTTTTGGCAGAAGCATCTGAGCACATGGATTGAAAAACAATGACAAAGTTTTGGTTGCATGAGGACATGCAACACCTTCACAGTGGGGGTATGTTGAGCCTCAAACCCGCATTTCTTTATACATCCTCTCAGCCTCCTTTTCCTATTCATTTCCTCCTTTTGCCACTCATTCCCTCCATCAAATTTCTCAAATCATTGTATTTTAGGACTTTTTACATGGTTTGCTAACTATGCTAATGACTGTTGTTGGTTTAGAATTTTGGTACAAAGTGCTGCGTTTCCGCAGCTCACACAGGGTTTCCGCAGCTGATCCTGGTTTCCGCAGCCAACCCCAGATTCCGCAGCCGTTTTATTAAATGATATGTTCCAGGTGTCCTCCAGGAAGAAGAGCCACATGGGCAAGTTCGTGGAACCAGGGACATGGTGTGTGTCCTTCCAGCTCACCCAAACCGGTCATAAAAACCCGTGGTCAACGAGGAAGCAAATACGATCAAACAGAGGTCATTAGCGGTGGCACAGCTCTGCGTGTTCTGTTTTGGAGCACGTGAAGCACAGGTGGCATCTCCCTCAGCCACGAAGACAGTGGGAAACATGAATCCAACAGCAGATTGAATGCCCACAACGACCGTTGCCTAAATCCGAGGACGCAGCAAGATTACGTGTTTTTACACAGCTGCTTGAATAGCTTAGTTTTTGTTAAGTTAGTTTGCTTTCCTCTGCTATAAATAAAGCGTCTTTGAACGCTGGATAGTTAGTCATTAATCCATTTTGTAAAACTCTGTTGAAGCCTCTTTTGTAAACGTTTTATAAGCTCCCCACTGTATTTTACATTTGCTGATTAATCTATGAGAAGACTGTTCTGTTTCTAAGCGTGTAACTGCTCTTTGGATTGGCTGAAGTAGGCAGAGGGCCCCTGTTTGCTACAGCCACTGTACAGTAGTTTTACTTTTACTTTCTCGCATTTCTTTTTCTGATTTCATGTATATTAATGTACAGTTTCCTTTATGAATTGCTGCATTTTATTTTTCAACATGTATATTAGTGTACATAAACTTTGAATTCTACTGATTTACATTTCTGCACTTTTGTTCATGACTGATCAGTGTGTTATGCAGGTTTCTTAGGCGAGCCTGGGACAGTTTTCTTTCTTTTCTCTTTACAACTAGTGGCATGTGTGATCATCTTGTCTAGGCTGCTGACCTTTAATTTTCTGCAGTTTGATTTTCATTAGTATCATTTCTTTTAACTTGCACTTTACTCTCTGCTCAGTAGTTATCAAGTTGTTCATTTATTGATGGTTCTTTTTCTATAATCAACTAACTTTATTAGAGCCAAAATATCACTTAGTGCAGCTTGGTTTATCTTGCTTTAAGACTCACATTACTGACCTGTTCATAATTGTTCTCACATGATTAAGAAAAGGTTAAAATAGTGTGATTTGTCTCACTTAGATTTCTCATTGGTTAGATTTAAATGAAGAGTTAAAATAGTGTAAAGTAATGAAAAGTAGTTATTCTTGCTTTTAATTGAGTTAATATAGATTTCATTTTTCATTTTCATCAGCAACAGAGATACTGGGCCGATGCCATTAGTCCTTTATTTGATTTTAAGCTTTGATTTTATCGCAATTGTTGTTCAAGCTTTCTTCTAGAATACCCTTTAAGTTTCAAGAAATCACTTAGAAATCATCACAATCACCCACGTTCACTCACTTTATTACATCTCCACCACATCACATTAGGAAAGATACAATCAAAAACAAACTAAAAAGATAAAAACGACAAAAGATTAAGGAAAGGTTATCTAAGTACATATAGTACACCTCACTTCATCAGCTTACGAGCCCCGGGTTGACATTTAAAATTTGCAATTTAGACATCACTAAATTGACCAAACACTATGTACATGAAAATGAATTTATAGAGTTGAGCATGGGAATGCCCGCCTCAGCTAGATCATCAAAATATCATGAAGATAATGTATTGTATTGTATCTTATTACAGGTCTCCTCCCAACTTGAAAGAACTTTGGATCCTCATAATAAAGCATTTCACCCGACATCAAAAGATTAATGACCTCATGCTTTAGGGGGCAACTGTTATAGACATTTTGGACACTACAACACCAAGCATGAAATGTCCATAAACCAAGGGCTCCTAAGTCCCTAAAAGTGTTGTTCTAACCCCTAAAGGAACAAGGTCAACAGATTATAGCTTCTCCCAGAAGTTCTCGATGAAAAACTGCTTAGAATTGGTCAAAACAGGATCATTTCAGCTGCTCCACTGGCCAAGTGCGTTGCATCTCACCTAAATAAACTGTGTGGGTGTTTTGCATTTCAAAAATCCCTTCTATGGGGTGCGATGGGCAAGAAATGACAAATGGCAGTGTCATTCCACGCGGTGGAGAGGCAATGGAAGCTTTCAGAATCTTCTCCTGTGACACTTGCCTCTCTGAATTCGACCAAGGATGAGTAAGAGATCATCAATCTCCAAGTGGAAGAAAGAACTATCAGAGGGAAGACACTAATCAAATCATAAGCTGACTCATCTCCATTATAGATATCTATATATGGATCCCTCATCCCAGAGATCCAGAGGCTGGAATTTTGCATATTGTAAGGAATTGTTGTTGGTTTCTTGAGACAAACATCAGATTGTTGGGTGATCTAAGCTTTGTTTGAGGTGAAGAGGGGCTTCCTTGCTGAGAGGTTGATGCTGGGTCAGAACAATTGGTTGTAACTCCTCTTGGCTCTTTCTTGTTTATCAATAAAAGCTATTCAAGTTTTCCTCCATGCTCTTGTGTCATTGATGTTTGCTACATTTGTATGGTCAATTTACATCTGATCCTAGATTGTTTATGATTATAGATCCATGTCTTTGTATAGTGCTATGCTACTGTGATCTTACAGGTACTTGGTGAAGCTGGGCATGCAAGGGAGCAGGTAGCTAAAGACTATCAAAGAAGAGAGGAATCAAATCAGGAGATTAGCACAAGACAGAGGTTGGTCTTTCTATTCCTCTCTATCTATAATTCATAAAGGAAAAACGAAAGTAGCTTTTCTCTGTTTGTTTCTAAGGCAGTTGTCAAAGCTTAGTGGGATAGAGCAGTTCTGTATAGACACTTTTCCCTGCAACAGTGATATCAAGGCCTAGCTCTTCCATGACAGCTTTAGGCATTAGATTGTGGCTGGCCCCTGTGTCTAGCAGGCAATTATGGAGGATTTTGTCATGAATGGTCAATGAGACATAAAAGGAAGGAGAATTATTATCAGTAGGTTCAATCATGGGACTAAGCATAATGGCAGGCTTGTCATCTTGCAAATTGACAGAGTCTGTGGAGGTTTGTTTGGCTTCTAGCTCAAGGGCCTCAAGTATAGGATTCCTAAATAGTTCACTCTTCACCAACTCAACCAAAGGCACAAATATTTTCAATTTTTGGACCTCTGACTCAACGTTGAAAGGATCAGGTGATTTATCAGAACTTTTTACCTCTTGAATTGGAGCTTTGAGGATGACAAGATCAACTGCTGGTCTTCTTTGCCTGGTATTCTGTGGTTCTATTTGAACAACAGCTCTTTGTGGAGAATTTTCTTTGGCATTATTTGCATTGGACCTCAGGTTATATCCCTATTGGTCACTGGTTTTTAGAACAACTCCTCTATCCACTCCTGACTGTTCTGTTCTTGCAGCAAAGACTCTTCATATTCAGCCAATGTCAAAAATGCAGCGTTGCCTTTATCTTCCATGCAGTGAATTTCATCGTCATCATCAAAAACTTGTTCTTCCTCCATGATTACATTTTGGAAGGGAGATTTATCCCTCTGATCTTCTTTTGTTTGTTCATCCTTCTGCATAATCTGTAACTGCTCATTTGCTCTTCTAAAAGGATTCTGATTTCTTGGAGCAAATGTATTTTGTTGCCTTGTTTTCCCTGAATTCTGCTCAATCTTTAGCTTAGAAATTTTAGCAGCCAATGACTCTATCATCTTGGTCATTTTATCTACTTTAGGCTCTGAAGATGAAATAGAAGAGGTAGAAACCTGATTTCTTTGCCTTCTCTTGTCAGCTTGACCTTTTAGCTTCTCTGCAGCCATGATATTAGACTCAACTTCTAGGGCTGCATCCCGCATGTCTGCCAGAGTAGCACATCTTCTTTCTCTCAACAACAGGCAGAAGTCAGAGTCAAAAGCGTTGGCATAAGTGAGTTTGGCAAAGGTGGAGGTAGGCTTTACCTCAGCTGGTATCTTACTATACATTCGATTGAATCTTTTATTAAAAGTAGGCAAAGATTCACCATTTTCCCTCTTCAGATTACCAAACTCAGTATGATAATATAGCAAATCCTTTTTATCTCCCCATTGTTTTAAAAATGCATCATCTAATGCTTCAATATCTATTCTAGATCTCTGGGGTAATTCTCTAAACCACTTCCTAGCCTCACCATCAAGGCTCTAGACAAAAACTCTCATCCACACATCATTCTCACTTATATCTAAATTATCAGCATAAATGTAAAAATCTTCAAGGTGTTCTCCTGCTGTTACTCCCTCTGTAACAGTGAATTTAGGCATATATTTCTGATATTCTCCCACAAGCATAGGACTTAAAGGGACAGGCAAGACCAAAGGTCCATATCTAGTAGCAACAATTCTTTCTATCCTCGTAGGTGCTTGTTGTCTTGCCATGATTGGGATATTTGGAAGAATGCTAGTAGATTGAATGGTTGGGAGTAATGTGATGGATGGCAAAGACCAAGGGATGTTATGGACTGAGTGGGAAACTTTATTCAGATTGAGACTCAAAGGGGAACTAACTGAACAAGGGGTTGAACTAATATCTGAAGGTTTCTCTTTATTAACAGTGCTGATATCTAAATCTACAGACTGAAAATCTTCAGCAACAACTTTATCTTTCAGAGATTAATTAGACTTCTTAGGCTTACCTAATCCTGATGCCCCTTTCTGTGAAACTTTCTTCGATTTAACAGTCCTCTCAGGTTCAGGCACTGGTTCAGCTGGCAGCTTCTGAGTATTTCTTCGAGTGTGTCTCACAAACTGAGCCAGAACTTCAATGTGGAGTCGCCAAATGATGGTATTCCTCCAATGGAGTCGCCAAACAGATGATTAAAAACGAAATATTGTGTTCAAACCTTGTCTGTCATCAAAGCTTGAAGCTATGTCGTTCTCCCAAGGAATCTGAACTTCTAGTTTCCTCTCCCTGGCAATGACACCAATTAATGTTATCACCCCAAGAAACTCACCTAGGTTGTATATCAGTGATGCTCAGGAACATTACAAACTCAACAAAAAGTTGGATAAAATGATGGATGAATGGAAGAAATGCTGCACATTCAAGCCAGATAACAACTCCTACTATGATTAACCCTAGACATGGGTGAACACCCCCAAACTACAAGGATTTTAACCACCAATTACTCGCAGTTTGAGGATAAGGTGATGATGAAGAAAACTGACCACACCAGCAGATGCACAAGACCCTGTGATGGCTGGCTGCAACCAGTTAAGAGGTTTGTAAATCTGATTTCTAATACATAGACAGGATGATAGCTTTCTATGCATTAAAACAATAGAAACTTGCAAGCAATTTCAATGATACAGCTAAATTCTAACACAGAGGTGGGATGACAGCCCCTATGATGCTAAACATTCACAACACATGAAATAAATGCAAATCGGGCATAGCCTGGAACATAGAAGAAGTGAAAAGTGAGCAAATGATAGCAAAAGAAGCTTGTATTAGTTGGAAATGAAGACCAGACACTGCAGGTCTCACAGTATTTATAGTCTCCAGAAGTTGAAGCCTACAACACTAGCATTCATCTAACACTCATCAAACTGATTACATTGTTGGTCTGGGTATATATAGAATCTGTTTACAAAAATCTCTACTAGGGTATGTGTGGAGGTGTCTTAATTCACCAACTGCATTTACAAATTGTTATGGGTCTCTGATACATTCTGACTATCTTAATTATCAAATTTGACATTCTCTGGTACTTTGGTGTACTGCTTGAACAGGTGGAATCTTTCCTTCATAAATGTCCATAACTGCTGCTAGAATTCAACTACTTGAGGCAGTACCTTCTCGTCCTTGACTGTGCTACTCTTGAATGCTGGTAGCTAAAGAATTAATGTGCATCTTACTGCATTATCACTCCTTTTCTTTGCGTGCACGAGCTGAGCTGAAAACACTAAAACATGCCTTGGAAAGGGACGAAGAGACGAGATTGAATGATGGTCGTTAGATGATTCGGATGGACGACAGAGATTTGATCAAAGGGAGCTTAACAAGAAAAACTAACGAGGATCGATGCGGGCTGTCGGATCATAAGATGGGAGATCGGACAATCGACGGGCGACAAAGGTAATCGGGAATTAGCACGCAGGAAGCCGTACCGAGAGGGTGGTAAGCGGTCTCCCCGCACCACTTTTTGGGAGAGGCGGTTTACGTACAAGTGGATGCGATGGACTATTATGGGAACGTGTGGCAGGTGGAATACCACTTCCCTGTGGGTTATATAACGTGCATGTTGACGGAGCGATGTTTGCATACAAACGTTGGATCAACGGGTGGAGGATTAGACAGTCGAGGTATTAATCATGTGCTCCAAGATTGATGCGACAGCTATGGGCCTGCCGGGCTATAATAATTTTAATATATGCGCACGGTTATATGGATTAAGACTTTAGCGCGTGGGAATAAATGCAGGATGGACTATATAGGATTTAATGGGTATGGGGTTTATAAAGGTTAAAAAGTTTTAAAACAAAAGTATGACCCGGGAGTTGGTTAAACAGGGTTTAGGCGAGGTTTGTAAAAGCAAACAAAATAATGATGATAAGGAGAGTAATGAGAAAGGAATGGAAGGAGGAAATGAAGATGGCAGGAGATATAAGGGTAAAGCAAAAATGGAAGGGGACAGATTGAATGGACTACTGCTAGCCCCACTTTTTCAGAAAACACCACGGCCAAGCTGTCCTTGACCCTCAAAAATGCTCAAACATGTAGCAGTGCTAATAGGGATAATATCCCTAATTCCACTCAAGGTGAATAATGTGTGCAAAATGGTCATCCACTACATGCACCGTAAAGAGCTGCGCATCTAGAAATCCTTCCTCCAGATTACTAGGTTTCTCTCTTGTTTCAATCCACGATAAATGGTCAGGTCCCGCAATTAACCTTCCTGGCTTCACAATGACTTCAAAGTCATATTCTTGAAATAATAGCAACCATCTACAGATCTTCCCTCCCAACATAGGCTTGTTGACTAGGTATTTCAAGGCAGAATGATATGTGTACATCTTGAAATGAACCCCTAATAGATAATGCCTAAATTTTTGCAGCACGTACACCATGGCCAACCCTTCACGCTCAGTCATTGAATAATTTTTCTCAACCTTTGATAGCTTCCTACTTGCAAATGCTATATGATGGTCCATTTCTCCTTCACCGACCTGTGTTAGTAATACACCCAATGAAATGCAAGAGGCATCCACATGTACATGAAACTCCTTTTTCCAATGGGGGAATAGTAAGATCGGTGCAATGACCATATTTTCTTTAAACACGTCTAAGTTGCGCTAGCATTCTTCATCCCAACAGAATCTCGTGTCCTTCTTTAGTAGTTTCTCCATGGGCGCAGTAATTTGAGCATAGGCTTTAATAAATTTTCTATCCTATATGTCCCAGTGTTACGCACAACTGCTTAACATTCCTAAGGGCCTCCAAGTTTACAATTACCACAATCTTTGCAGGGTCAACCATCAATCCTTTCTTGCACACCACATGACCCAACAAGATCCCAAAAGGAACAAAAAATATGTATTTTTTCAAATTCAGCGTGATCTAGTATCTGCGACATGTATCCAACATTAGGCGCAAACTTGCTACATGGCGCTTCAGTAATCAAAACATCATCCAGTTATCAAAGTATACCTCTAGAAGCTTATGAATGAACTCCTTGAATGTTGCGATGACTACGCCAGAAAATATCGCAGGCACATTATTTAGTCCAAATGGTATCATAGTGTACTTTGGTGAGATCTTGATTTGATGATACCCTAAAAACCCATCACTAAAGGAATAGGCCTCCTTCCCTCCAACATTGTCTAGTGCTTTGTTTGTGAACAACGTTGTAGATGGATCATGGACACATGCATCATTAAGCTTCCGCAAATCTACACAGATTTGTATTTCCCCTTTTTGTTTCTTTTCTTGAACCACCATCAGGCTCACCCAGTCAGATTCTTCAACAGGTTATATGATGCCTACCTCCAACATCTTATTTAGCTCCTGGTGAACCTTTTCCTTATACTTAGGATTAAGGTAGTAAGGCCTTTGTTTAACGGGCTTCACGTCCAACTTTAGTGTGATCTTCATAACGCCAAAGTCACCTATTATGCCCTTTAGATTAGAAAACATAGTTGGAAAGAGATCCTAGTATTCATGGAGTAATTCAACAACTTTATCTACTATAGCGTGATCCCAGTAATCTGCAATTTTCACAAGCTTTGGGCCTTCCTTAGTGCCAATGTTTACTTTCTTGTTTTCAAAGGTGCAGAGATGTCTGCATTTTCTATTTGTGGCCCCTCTACTTCATGATGTCCTTCCACTTCTGGAATATTGATGTTCCTAGGGTCTTCTTCTTCCTCTTTAGTGGTCACATTATAACATTCTAGTGCGTGGCACAGCTAGGTGCTCTAGTTTGGTTGGGTCCATTCCATAGGTTCCGTCAGTGTTATGAAGATAACCACTTTAATTTCCTACAGTGCTTCATCAATGCTTGCAAACCCATCCTCAAAACTGAAAGTTAGTAAGAACCCTTCCTTCAATACATCCCATTTCGCAGTGCCATGGCAGAGCTCCATTTCCAGATACCAGTTCATGGGAATTGTATCCAAGGTATGGAAAAATATGTGTACCCACTTTGGATGCAGTTCTGTTCCCCATGCTTTAGTCCATTTCGTTAGGTGATTGCGCAGATCGTCCCTTCCATTATATTTCTCAATCATTCTGGTGTCGGCACACCCAAACCGTAGCTTCATCATTCTTCTGTAATATTTCCATCCAACAAAACTATCCTTATGCGTACCCCACCATTGTGCAAGCGTAGCATGAACTGCCAACTCTAATGCTTGGAAGTGGTGTTCCTTAGGGACTTCGCACTCAAATTCATCCAAAAATAGATCTACGTGAGTTAAACCATCATAATAAGGTAATTTTATTACCTTCAATGAAATAGAATGTAGTGACTTCATCACATATTGCATCGTAATGTAGACACTTCATGCAAGAGATTTTTCCAATGCTCTAACTCATCGTCTGAATCAAAGGTGCTAGAACTCTTCTAGTCCCATGAAATACGTCCATCTGCCATTGGATTGATCTAGTCTTGATCCCACGCTGTTATCTTGTAAATCTAATCCAATTCATCATCACTTTTGTCATAATCGCAGACGGGTTCAGTATAGTGCGCCCTTTCTACAGGATCTAGTGGCACTATAACCCGCAATGACCTTCTCTCAAACTTCATTTTCCTTTTCTTCAAACAAATTACCCCATTCATGTCAATAGCCCAGTCAATTCCCAAGAGCGCGGGGTATGGATTATTGTCGTCAACGATTTCTATAACCTCAGAGTCAGCCACTGCGATTGCACCTTCTATATCAACTATTACTCCATACAATCATCCCATGGGGATGATTTTCTGCTGGTTCGCCATCCTAAGCTGAATTGGAGACCACTACAGTGCAGGTCTCCCCATCCTTTCCCATGTCTGTTTCGGTAATACATTCGCATCGGGCCCCAAATCCAAAACGTCCTAGTCCATCTCATAATCACCTATGTGCGTGGTGAGTGCCTTGTTTGTGCCTTATGTTTCACAATTTTTCTGACCACTAGGTGTCCATCAGGGACTTTCTCTTTGTTGGCACATTTATTTATTAATTCCTGCAGGCCTTCCACAACCTTGCTATCACACAGTAGTTTCATGAAGGTCTCCAAAAATGTAGTGAGTACAGAGGGATCAACCTTTACAAGCACGCTAATTTCTTGCATATTGTCTTGGTTCCCTTAGATGGAGGCCTTAGCAAAGCTCTTCTTGGCTTCCATAAATGTTTCCTTAGCACGATCTAGATCAAAGCCAGTTTATTTCTCTGGCACTTTGTGGACCCATCCCTCTTCTTTAGGCTATTTACCCTTATCAACACCAGTTGTCATTCCACTTCTTAAAACAATGTTAACACTTTGATCTTCTTCATAGGGCTCAGCCCTCATCATCTATAGATTCTGCGTAGGCTGCTGAGGTTGTTATTTCTTGTCTTGCATTTTAGCTATTAACACCAAGCATTTTTCAATAGTATGGTCAAACTGTCTGCATTATTGACATGATGGGTGTGTAGGATTCTGGCACTCTCATGTGTAGTTCCCTGGCTGTCCACAGTTGTAGCAAATAATATAACCACGACCTCTACAAGGTCCTCCTCTTCCTCGGCCCCGTCCTCGCCCTCGATAACCTTCGCGCGCTCCTCCGACACCTTGATCTGGAAGCCGAGTTTCTGCTTGCATCCAGTATGTAGGTGTCCTTTCCATCATTAGCTCATAGCTTCGATAGTGGTGCTAATCATGGACCACAAATTTGCAAAAGTTACAGAACAACTGCTAGGGTGTCTAGACAAACTTTTGAAGTAAGTGGCAATTATTCATCACATGTTGTCCAGTAACCTAAAAAATAGCACACCATAACACAGCCCCCACGCTCGACCCTATTGGGGATTCCGGCTTCAGGGGAATTGGCCCCCCTCCTATAATATAATTCACATACACTCGAAAGTGATGTTTATCATACCCGTCACTCTTGCACTTCAAGAACCAGACTTCTGTGCATGCTTCTCATTTGGTATCCTTGTCTTTCTTCAAACTTTGTAACTCTAGGTGTAAGCTTGCTAATTTTGAGTGGATCTGTTGTACTCCCATGTTTGTATCCTGAATAGGTGATGCATGTAGCCTCATCGCAATCTCCAAGGCTTCTGTCTGTGTTTCTATCTTCTGTTGCGACAGAGAAATTCTTTAGTGAGGCAAGAGCAATGCTATAAACCATTCGTGATGCTGGCTATCTGTGATCTGCATGTTACCTTATCTGATCTGACACTTCAACCTCTGATAAAATTCCTAGGGCATCTCCTAAACCCTCATCATGATCTCCTTAAATCCAATTACTAATTGCGAGTCAGACTTAGGTTTATTAAACTCTTTGTTTAAAGTTGCCTTAGTCTCTGATAATGTTGCAAGAAGATTATCAAAACAATACTTAATCTACCAGGTTAACCTACAATCCTACAAATCGGTAACCAACTGTGCCTTATTTATATTTTCATTAGTAATCTATTGCACTGTCCATACAATGTTTGCAACAAACCAGAACTGCTCTGCATCTTCACTTCCTATGCCCTTGAATATCGGCATCTTCATCACGTTCGCCATGTGGAATGGTGGTGGTGGAGGTGGAGATGTGGGCAAAGGTGTATGTGGTGGAGGTGGAGATGGAGGTGGAGGTGGAGTGGAAGGATGATTTTCTCAAGGAGTCCTCTGAGTGATTAGCTAAACAACACTTCGCGGTGTAGTCTTCCCCACCCCTTCGTCATCACTTAAAGGAGGTCCATTCAATGGACTATACTCTGGTCCTGATCCTTCACGATTGCTAAATAGTTGTCCACTTCTCGTAGCTCTGAACATCAAGGTAATGGCATCACCCATTTTTCACATAAAAACATTTTAATCCAAGTATTCAATGATCTTAAATACTTACCTCGTAGTCCTTTGAAAAATCTTCACTTCACTTCACTATAGCTAACTGAGGTATCAACTACAAATTTTGTAACGAATACTTCTAGAATTCAATCGAGCCAATGATCGATAGCCCGCGCGATCTTGCTTTTACAGGTCTCTATTCGTCACAGTAATTCTTGAGTCCACACTATAGGACTATCAAGCTTCCACCTTCCTTGACTATCTATCAATTTATCCAACCTCTCATACAACTCAATGGGGAAGGTGCAGAAGAAGATATCATGTATCTCGATATCAAGATACCTGGTCAATCACTCTTCCTTCGATAGGTGCGGATTCCTATTTTCTTGCACCATGAACTCATGAATATTCTGATCCAACCACTTTTCAATTTATTTCTTGGTCAGATTCCAATGATGCCACATCACACATATCTTTTAAGGAGATCCCAATCCTGACAACAGAACAATTTGTTGGCTTAGGGGTCTTGACCTAGGTTAAGAGTTAGTTTCGCTAACCAAGAAAACCCTACACTACTGGCCCTTCCGGCAACAACCTGCGTAGAGTAGGCTCCGGTATCACCCCTAGCAGTATGGGTGGATGCAAGAACCAAGCTTCTGCATCTAGAGACTAGTGTGATGTCTTCCAGTGCCTTAGATATGCCTTCATGCAGATCGATAAACTCTTAGGGCTTGTCACTACAACTCTATTAAACAGCCTTCAGACCTTTGCGAAGGTCTATGTTTAGTCTTTGTGAAACTTTAATAGTCAATTTACCTACTTATGTGCATCAGAAAACAAACCTAAGTTGGTGTTCTCGCGGATCTACTTAACTTGTTAATAAACATAAGAGGAATCATTAGAGTCTTTGTGAAAGTATTTAAACATGCATTGTGTACATTATTAAGATTTATTCAAGAGAATCACGTAGCATTCGATCAATTTTCAGAAAATAGCTCATTCATCAACATCATGTAACGTAAATAGACATGAACAGAAATACTCGATAATTCTTCAAAAAATTGTCTTTATTGTTCTTTAATTCAAGGATTACATACTCAAACTTCCCTGCGCACACAACTAAAGGGGTCTACGCACTCAGCTGCAGACTCTACCTAGGCCTTTGTCCACTTAGCTGCAAAGCCTTTCTTCTTCTAAGCCTTTCTGAGCCCTTTGATCTTCTATCTTACCCTCCTCTCTTCTTCTCTCCTTGCCTTGGACTCTCTAAGACACACCTATTTATAGTCCTTTTCATACAATGCCATGGTCCGTGGACCATGGGTTGAATCTCAAAACCGACTCAAAACTTATCCAAAACAAGGGGCTAAGCCCCTTTGACTCCTACTCATCTAGAAGCTCCTCATCCAAAAATTGCGGAGACTTTACATTATTTACAAAACTGTACCAAAATTTGGGTTATCTTAATCCCAAACTAACCCAGGAGACCCCATCCCAACATGGGTAGTAACTGATGATAAATATGTCATTTACATGAGTATGGTCTATTCTTAAGGATTTTAATTTTAGGTAGTTTTCGTGATTTTCATTCTTTTATTTCTTATAATTTAAAATTTATTTTTCTTTTGTGTTTTTACATAGTATTATAAATACATCAAGAATTATGAAGACTATCCATAGCTACATTCTTCAGGACTCCCTCTTAGCTAGGGAGTTATTCATAATGTCTAACAAGATGTCAATAAGTTGAAGAATTTTCTATCAACATTAATGAAATCAAGACTTGATTAGTATCATTACCAAATTAATATCAACATTACTAGCATCATCAAATAACTAGTACCTCACAATCATTGTACTCATATACATATTCTACTGAAAAGACATCAATCAAACAAGCTCTCTCTACAAAGCAATTTGAGAATGATCCTAGGAGGTTACAACTCAACCTTTAGGATCATTATCCTAATTTTGGTCAATGTACTTGACATAGGGACAACAACCCTAATTATGGTCATAATAGATGACACAGGAAAATGTATATCCACCAGATCATTCTTCCTAATTTTGGTCAATGTGCTTGACATGAGGATAACATCCCTAATTTTGATCACAACATAGTACATAGGAATAATATTTTTAATGAAACCATTCTTCCTAATTTTGGTCAAATTGACATAGGGATAATATCCCTAATTCCACTCAAAGTTAAACATGAAGAATATCATGATGTAGTCAAATCGATGCTCCCTCTCATCGAGATATTGGTTCTCCACAAGTTTCAAATTATCTTTGAAATACAAAAATTTCGCTTTGGAGAGAGGCTTCATCAAAATGTCAGTTATCTACTCCTTAGTGGAGATGTACTAAGTATTAATATCTCCCTTCTACACCATGTCACAAATATAGTGATACTTTATATCGATATGGTTTGTCCTGCCATGGAAGACTAGATTATCTAAAAGCATCATAAAACTTTGATTGTCACAAAATATCATGGTAGAATCCAACACTTGATCAAGTATTTCGGCAAGCAATTTTTAAATCCAAACTACTTCGCAAACAATTGCACAAGAAACCATATATCCAGCTTCAGTAGAACTAAGTTCCATGAATGACTACTTCCTACTCATCCAAGAAATCATTGTAAAGCCAAAACAGAAACATCCACCACTTGTAATCTTCCCATGTTCAACAATATTAGCCCAGCCGGAATGAAAGAATCCTAGAATTCAAATGTCATTGATTACATTGTACCTCAGACAATAATCAGTAATACAAAAAAGATATATAAGTATGTTCTTTGTATAAAATCCAATGATTATTCTTTGAATCCATCTAAAACTAACCCAATCTACTAACTGCAAAGAAAATATTCGGGTGAGTGTTAATTAGGTACATCAAAGTACCAATCCATTGTCCATACATGGATGGATCAATAAGATGAGAATAAAAATATTTTAACTTCCTTATGTTAGTTATCATGGGAGGTGCCATAGGTTAACACTCCATCATCCCAAACTTCTACAAGATCTTAATAATACAATTCCCTTTTCAAAGAAATATTTCACCAAGTTTCTTCCAAACTTCTAGACCCAAATAATAATGCATTAATCCAAGGTCCTTCATATCAAATTCAATGGCCAACTCCCTCTTACTCTAAAGAATGAGATGATTCACACCTTTCAGAAGTAATCCATATACAAAAAGTAATAATATCATAGGTTTATTCTTCACAACTTTGATGTAAAGGTTCATATCAACCTCATTCTTGAAAAAAGAAAGCCTTGTCAAATAAGCATCAATGCAAGAATACCATGCTCTCGGTGCTTGCTTCAATACATACAAGGATTTATTCAACTTGTCTATGTGAGATTATTTCCCATGAACCTCAAACCCTTGAGATTGTTTTATATATACCTCTTGATCAATTACACCATTGAGGAAAGTAGTATTCACTTCCATTTGATGTATATTCCATCCCATACATGTTTTAACAGAAACAAGAGATCTAATTGTTGTATACTAGGAAGTTAGTGAAAAGGTCTCATCATAATATTCTCCCTCTTTTTGGGATAATCCTCTTGCCACAAATATCACCTTCTATTAGTTAATACTTCCATACATTACGTGTTTAATCTTATAAATCCATTTAAAGTCACAACATATTTTCCTTTATGACTTGGCACAATTTCCCAGACATCATTCTTCATAATTGATTGATATTCTCCTATCATAACATCTCTCCAAACCTACTGACAAGATTATTATTCATAAGTATAATGTTCAAAATTAATAAGATTTGACATAAATATTACATACCCACAGTATCTTTCAGGCTCCTTTCTTTCTCTAAATGTGCCGCGACGAGAAACATGTTCTTTTGCATCTTGTAATGTAGTCATTAAACATATTGTTCTTTTCTTGATTTTGGGAACAATGGTAGGATCCACAATTTTAATTTGTTCTTCATGTTCTTCCAAGTGATCAACATATGATTCAGTAAGATGATCCATGATTCCTTCTTGATGGGCCTTAGATTATTCATCTTCATCATTATCCATGAGAGCTTCCTTTGGAATTATTGAAGGCAACACTTTCATCAAAGGTAACATCTCAGCGAAGCTGGACCTGTCATTGTCCCTTGACATAGATTCTATAGGCTTTTAAGGATTCACTATATCCAACCAAGATTACTTTTTTGCTTGAACGATCCAAATTCTTCTTCTTGTCCTTAGGACATAAATATACATAGGACAACTAAAGATTCTTAAGTGATCTACACTTGGATTTTGTCCAATAGATATTTCTTAAGGGTCTTGTTGTTCAACACAGGATGAGGACTTGTATTTTCAATGTATACATCGATAATGATGGCTTCTCCCCATAGGAACATTAGAAGATCATGATCATGTAGCATTGCTCTCACATACTCTTCAACAAATCTATTCTTCATTTTAGTTACTCCATCTTGTTGTGGTATATAAGGAATGATTAGCTCCCTCTTAATCCCAACATCCTTATATAATGAAATCATCTCCTTAGATGTTAATTTTCCTCCATTTCCAAATCTCAATATTTGGATTCTCTTTATAGATCGGCTCTCAACGTAGGCTTTCAATTCTTGAAACTTATCAAACACTTCATATTTTTGATCCAAAAGTTAGACCCATGTTCTGTGAGAATAATAATCAATAAAAGATACATAGTACATGAAGGAACCTCCAAGATATTTCACAGACAAAAGATAGCAAATATTAGAATGAATCAGATCTCAAATTTCCTTAGCCCTACTACCACTATTAAGGAATTATTTCTTGACATTTTTCCCAAGGGAACATCCTCTGAAAGTTCCTTCATGATAAATTTGAAGCTTGGGAATGCTTGTCGCCATTTCACTTAAAGAAGGAAATTCTTTATAATTAATATGGACATACCTTGTATGCCATAGTTCACATAGATTTGTATCATTGTGGACCAAGGCTTGAGAAGGTTGACTTAAGAGTCTATATAACCTTCCTTCACAAACACCAATAGTTCTAGAATTATTTATACTAGAGCCTTTGGGAAAAACAATCATGTTTCTGTTGGAAATAATACTGAGAGGGGGGGTTAATCAGTATTATCAAGTCAATTATTTTTCATTTCACAATCAGCATGTATACGCTACTTCAGTTAGTGAAAACTGCATATATATGCAACTACAGTTAAGGAAACCAGTGTATAACCTGCAGACTTATAATTTAATTTATTCTTCAGATGTTGATCATTAATCTGTGCATTAGAACCATATAAACAGTAACCAGGATTATTAAAACAGAGTAGATATTCACAGACAAGAACACAAGATATAAGGTGGAAACCCAATGTGGGTGAAAACCACTTGCTGAAATTCGTCTCTATGTTCTTTTAATTATAAACTTCTTTTGAAATTGTTTCTGTACTGGATAAGTCTTATACTAGTATGTAGGCTTCTACCTGCAGAAGGCTACAACCTTCTCTCGTTATCCATCTTCTCCTGGAAGGGAGATACAACCCCCTTAGCTCTTGTACTAGCTGATGTACTAGTACGTAGGTGCTGACCTACAGAATGCTACAACATTCTCTTTTCTTTCAGGGACCACATTTCATAATTTTTCAGACTGGATCCATCAATAAATTCAATCAAACATCAAATACATCTACATCAACCAATCTCCTTTGCACCAACCAAAACTGAATCAACCAATTACTTCTCTGAAAGCTGTAACCAGAATATAGTAACAGAAACCAGAAACCAATCTTGAACCTAGAACACTGTTGCAATAAACAAAAGTAGCTAAAACATATTTTATGAGACGTACGCTACTTCAATATGTAGAACCTGCGTGCATATGCTTCTGTGTTAAGTCAAACCTGCATATATGCTATTTTGAATTACTGAACCAGCGTGTATACGTGCCCTTTCTATGTGTAACCTGCGTACAAATCTATAAAATATAATTTACCCTTTACAAATATTCAGACATCAGTTATACCCAGATTATCAGATTTATAGATCAAGTCATGTGCCAAATATAACAGATCAAAATCACACAAAGATACTTCTCTTTAATCCTTAAGATATTGACCCATCAATAGAACTTATCCTTCTGCTTGCGCCCAGGCTCCTCCTTAATTCAGATCCAGCTATGCACCATAACCCAATTACCAGTATTCTAGATCTTTTCTCTTCATAAGATATTCAATCCTTAAGTACCCTTGCCTAATGATCTCCTTCCCCTTTTATAGTCTTAGGCCTTACTCAATACCATGGTCCAAAACCACTTAGAGCCAATACTTGGGACTCAATACCTAGGTTCAACACTTCGAACGAGATACCATGGTCCAAAACCATAGGTCCAAATACCAAGGACTAAATACCATGGACTAAAAACAAGTTTTCCCACATGTACGCGCTTTTCCTTGCATGAAAGTGCATGCATACGCATACGCGCCTTTGTATCGGCTATCCCACGTGTATACACGTCTCCGTCAAAGGGAACCTGCGTATACCTCCTTTTCCTTGATTCTGAGAGCCTGAACTATGATTTGTCATTTGAGTGAGTTGCCATCAAGAACAACACCTGTGTCATAGTGCCAATCTTGTGTCATAATGCCAACAATCTCCCCCTTTGGACTTGATGGCAACCCCAAGTCACTCAAAGTCATTCTCCCCCTTTGTCATCAAGGGCAAAGGGTTATGCTCCCCCTGAGTACATGCTGAAATCTCTGCTCTGTTGTGCTATCCATGCTTCCCCTGACTGTAGGCAAGGTCTACAAAAAGATGTCCTACAAGAAGGAACATGACTCTATACATCTTAAATGACCTTCCTATAACCAAAGACTCATACATACATCCATCTCCCAACTAAGTGGTTATATACGAATATTGACTCATCCACCCAACCAAGTGGGGATACAGCAAAAGTTTACACATGATAAACAAGAATATTACATCATCCATCCCAAGCATAGTGGGGAAACCAAAATAGGTTGTTACATGACCTTGATAATAAAAGATATACATGACATAGAGACAAAATATCTAAGACAAGACTATGATAGTCATCAGTAACTAACTTCACCATCATCTGTCAATCATCATTCAGACTGACAACCATGATCTCCCTCTGCACCTGTTCCACCTGAAACAAAACATTTTCTAAGATAATGCCAACAATGCATTATTAGAAGTATATGCTCCCCCTGAACATGTGCCAGATGGTCTTTGTCAGACCCATATCAGACTCCTTTCATCCTGAGTCTAGCCCACTAGTCTTCAAACCAACATATACGCGACTGTATCCATAGAAACCGACGTATGTATGCAGATACGCTTCATGAAACTCATGTACAACCACTGTTCTATGAACCAGATAATTTCAACAGAAAGATGATGCATCAACTACTCCCAGCTTTTGTCTGAGGTATTCAAATGTCTCCCTGGGCCGAGGTTTGGTGAATATATCAGCAACATGTTCCTTAGAGGGAACATACTCTAATTTTACCTTTTGTTCAAGCACTTGTTCTCGAAGAAAATGATATTTGATAGGTATGTGCTTGGTCTTCGAATGCATGACTGGATTCTTTAAAATATTGATTGCACTTGTATTATCACATAAGATGGAGATAGGTGGAGTACAAGTGATTTGAATGTCTTGCAATGTTTGCATCATCCAAAGGAGTTGTGTGCAGCAAGATGCAACAGCCACATATTCTGCTTCAGCTGTAGATAAAGCAATTGAACTTTGTTTCTTACTGAACCAAGACACTAATCTGGATCCCATAAAGAATGCACCACCACTAGTGCTTTTTCTGGCATCCACGCTTCCTGCCAAATCTACATCTGTATATGCATGAAGTGTGAGATCAATATCTCTAGGATACCATAAGCCATAGTTTTGAGTTCCTTGAAGATACTTGAAGATTCTTTTAACTACCTGAAGATGAGTTTCTTTTGGATTTGCCTGACATCTTCTA
Source organism: Pinus tabuliformis (assembly GCA_031772625.1). Lineage (NCBI taxonomy): Eukaryota > Viridiplantae > Streptophyta > Pinopsida > Pinales > Pinaceae > Pinus > Pinus tabuliformis. The sequence goes on from CM062807.1 coordinate 674,372,234, forward strand.
ACTATTCCAACTGCATGCATGATGTCTGGATGGGTACCTGTTAGATAGAGCAGGCTACCGATCATGGATCTATAGGTTGGTTGATGTACTGTTGCTGATTCATCATTTGTGCTGAGGCTGCATCCTATTACCATAGGGGTACACACTGGTTTCGACTCTTCCATGCCATATTTCTTCAAGATCTGCTTGAGGTACCTGGTTTGTGATAGAAAGATACCGTCTTTGTTTTGCTAGACTTGTAAACCAAGAAAGTATGTGAGCTCACCAAGCAGGGACATTTCAAATTCTTTTTGCATCACCAAGGCAAACTTTTGACTCATGTCTTCTTCATTGCTACCAAAGATTATATCATCAACATACACAACAAGTATTAACAACTTATCATTGTCAATTTATATATATATATATATTGCTATCTATTGATCCTTTTGAAAAACCTTTTTGATGGAGGTACTTATCCAAATGATAATACCAAGCCCTTGGAGCTTGTTTAAGGCCATAGAGAGCCTTTTTGAGTCTGCATACAAGTTTTGGATCATTTCCAAGGATAAACCCATCTGGTTGCTCAATATACACTTCTTCTTCCAAGTCTCCATTCAGAAAGGCAGATTTTACATCCATTTGATATACCTTGAACTTTTGAAAGCTAGAAAGAGCAAGAAACATCCTTATTGCTTCAAGTTTGGCAATTGGTGCAAAAGTTTCTTCAAAGTCTATACCTTCTTGTTGAGCATACCCTTTACAAACAAGTATAGCCTTGTTTCTAATAACATCTCCATTTTCATTCAGCTTTTTTTTGAATATCCATTTTGTCCCTATGACATTCTTATCATTTGGTCTAGGAACCAACTCCCAAGTGTTATTCTTTTCAATCTGCTCAAGTTCTTCATTCATGGCCTTGACCCAACATTCATCTTTGCATGCTTCACTAACATTTCGTGGTTCAATGGAGGAGAGCAATGCTAGGTAGCTTGAAGCTTCTGTAATAGTTCTTCTTGTTTGTACACCTGCCTCTTTCTGCCCCAAAATTTGAGTCTCTGGATGGTTCTTCTGGACGTACCTGGATGGAGTCTTATCTTCTATCCTTATCTGTTCTTCTGGTGCCTCATAGGTTTCTTCTTCATCATTAGTCTGATTTGATGTTGAAGGATAGTCCTCTTCATCTTCAAAATCTTCAGATTTTACCTGCTTTGGATTGTTGCCTGCTTCATCAATCACCACATCAATACTCTTAACAATTTTTCCAAGTCTTTTATTGTAACACTTATATCCCTTTCTTCGGGAAGAGTAACCAAGGAGAATGCCTTCATTTGCTCTAGGTTCAAACTTGCCAAGCTTTTCATCAATCCTTTTGATGTAGCATTTGCTTCCAAAAGCTTTGAAGTATTTCACCGTAAGAGTTTTACCATACCAAAGTTCATGAGGAGTTTGAGTGTTGTTTACCCAGACGTTTGTTTTGTTGAGAATGGTAATGGCAGCAAATGCAGCTTCACCCCAGAAGGCTATAGGAGTTCCAGACTCATCAAGCATAGCACGAGCCATTTGTTGAACCATTTTGTTCATCCTTTCTACCACTCCATTTTGCTTAGCAGTCCTTGCAGTAGAGAATTCCCTTCTTATTCCATGTTCACAAAAATTGAAAAATTCATCCGAGGTAAATTCCCCTCCTCGATCAGACCTGAGGCATTTGATTTTGCGATCTTATTCATTTTCAACCAAGGCTTTGAAAGGTTTGAATTTTCGAAAGCTTCATTTTTGTGCTTCAGAAATCCTATCCAACACGTCCTAGAAAAGTCATCAATGAACAATATAAAGTATTCTTCCCCACAAGGTGACTTTTTCCTTGATGGACCACATAAATCAGTATGGACAAGTTCAAGTGGCTTACTAGCTGATCCTTCCTTTTCAGGAAAATGAGTTTTGGTTTTCTTACCAAACTGACATGATTTGCATATTGTATTGTCTGGTATCTTGATGTCTGGAATATCACGAATAGCCTGATATTTGCATGCTTTCCTTATCTGAGGGAAGCTCAGATGCCCCAATCTTCTATGCCATAGCCAGTGTTCATCACTTTTGCTTAGATAGCATTATTGTTGTCCTCCCTTGAGTATGTATAAATTATTTGGAGTTCTTATGCCTTTGATCATTGTTTATCCTGTATCAAGCTCACGAACAGTACATCCATTTGATCGAAAGACTACCTCATTTCCTTGATCACACATTTGAATAACACTCAATAGATTATTCTTTAAGCCATCAACATACTTAACATTTCTAGCTTTAACATTTTCTTTTAAAAGAACAGAGCCTTTACCTTTTACGAGTAGGGGTGTCATTTCCAAATGAGACCTTCCTTTCCTTTTCTAAGGCACTATATGACTGAAGTTTTTCTTTATCACCTGTCATATGTTTCGAGCATCCACTGTCGATGTACCGCTGATTCTCTTGTCCTTCTGCATATAAGGCTATACCACATCTTTCAGGTTGTGGTTCTTTCTTTCTCCGTGTTTTGGGACCCAATGAAGCTTTCTCCTTCTGAGATGTTTGCTGGAACCTACTCCTGCATTCAGAATCTTCATGACCGAAGTTGTTGCAAATAGAGCATTCTATTTCATTCTCGAGAGAAGAAAAGTTATTGTAGGTCCTCTGCATGATCCCAGTCATGTTCCTTTGATTTCTAGTTTCTCGAGTCATGATGGTCTTGTAGGCTACACATTGAGCAACTTTGTGTCCAAATTTATGACATGAAAAACATTGGCCATTGAAGAAATTCCTGCGATTATCAAATCTACCGTCCAAATGATTGTAGTTTCCATTGACATTCATTCTTGAGGCAAATTGAGAATGATTTACCTGCAGTTGGATGTAGCTTCTATTCATCCTTGAAATAGATTGACCCTAATTTACTTGGTGATCTATGTTCATCCTTGAAGTATATTGACCCCGATTTACTTGGTGATCCGCTTTATACCTTTGTTGCTGATTGTCAACCTGTTCACTTCTCCTTGCTACATCAAGGTAACTCTTGGAGGTGGATGGCCTTTGTGCTTGGGATGCTTCTTCAGTATATCCAAGACCTGTCTTTATTAGAGGAGAACATTGCACTTTGATAATCTCATCTAAAGTTTCAAATCCTTTAGCAAATCTGAGATTAAGAACTTCTGTCTTCTCAATATCTTTTCTAAGTCCCACAATTTCACATTCTAACTTTTCATTATGTTTTTCCCCTTTAGCAAGTTGGAATGTCAGAGTATCTATAATCATACCCTTTTCTTCTAAAAAAAATTTAAGTTTAGAAATTTCTTCATAGAGATCATCTTCATTTATAGCATCCAAGAAATCATCATCTTCAAAAGCCATCAAAAGTCTATAATCATTACCATGTTCATCTTCATCACTATTTGAAAGTCCATCTTTGTCTTCATGTGTATAATAGTTCTTCTTATTTATACTCTGTTTTCTATTCCATTTAACCAGTTCCTTACCTTTATCAAGCTTATCTTTGTGAGGACATTTGGCTGCATGGTGACCAACTCTTCCACAAGCAAAGCATTTAAAAGGTAGCTTACCTCTGAATCTTCCAGAACCCCTTTGAAGGTTTTTGACAAAGTTTGATTCTTCCTCTCCTTCTGACATATGCTCATTGTATTCTCCTTTGAATGTGGCTTCTCTCATGTCTGATGGACCCCCTTTTCTCATTTCGAAAGCTGTTAGGATTCTGTGCAGCTATCACATGATAATACTCTGAATATTCTGCTTTTCTTCTATGGTAGAGACTTTTGCTTCAAACTTAGAAGATAAAGACCTTAGCACCTTTTCTACCAAAGTAACTTCTTTTATCTCTTCACCCAAGTTTTTCATGCGATTAACACTCTCATCTATATGTAGGAAATAATTAGCCACACTTTCATCATTGTGCATTCTGAGAGTTTCATATTGAATTCTAAGAGATTGTAGTTTTGCACGTTTTACTTGATCGTCTCCCTCATAGCTCAGAACGCTCTTGTCCCATATTTCTTTGGCGGTTTTAAGCTGCATCACCTTGACGAATTCTGGTTGAGATAAACTCCCCAATAAAGTATTGACAACCTTTGCATTTGTTTCATACCGTTTTTTACTAGCTGTATCTGTAGGAGTTGTTGATGGAAATGTGTATCCTCCTTCCACGATATCCCAAACTTCTATACCAAGAGACTGAAGATAGGCTGTGATTCTTACCTTCCAATAGACGAAGTTGCTTCCATCAAATATTGGTGGCCTAATAGAAGCCTCTTTTTCGTAGTTGCTCATGATGATGGATCTTCCTTCAAGCGATCAAGCTCCTTCAGAAGGACCTGCTCTGATACCAATTATTGGAAATAATACTGAAAGGGGGGGTGAATCAGTATTATCAAGTCAATTATTTTTCATTCCACAATCAGTTTGTATACACTACTTCAGTTAGTGAAAACTGCGTATATACGCAACTATAGTTAAGGAAACCAGCGTATAAAATGCAGACTTATAATTTAATTTATTCTTCAGATGTTGATCATTAATCCATGCATCATAACCATATAAACAGTATCTAGGAATAGTAAAATAGAGTAAATAGTCACACAGAAGAACACAAGATATAAGGTGGAAAACCAATGTGGGTGAAAAACACCTGCTGCAACTTGTCTCTATCTTCTTTTAATTAGAAACTTCTTTTTACAATGTTTCTGTACTGGTGCAGTATTATACCAATATGTAGGCGTCTACCTACAGAAGGCTACAACCTTCTCTCGTTCTCCAGCTTCTCCTGGAAGGGAGCTACAACCCCCTTAGCTCTTGTACTAGCTGATGTACTAGTACGTAGGTGCTGACCTATAGAAGGCTACAACCTTCTCTTTTCTTTCAGGGACCATGTTTCATAAATTTTCAAACTGGATCCATCAATAACTTCAATCAAATATCAAATACATCTACATCAACCAATCTCCTTTGCACCAAACAAAATTGAATCAACCAATTACTTCTCTGAAAGATGTAACTAGAATACAGTAACAGTAACCAGAAACCAATCCTGAACCCAAAACAATGTTGCAATAAACAGAAGTAGCTAAAACATATTTTATGAGATGTACGCTACTTCAATATGTAGACCCTGTGTGCATACACTTTTGTGTTAAGTCAAACCTACGTATACACTATTTTGAATTACCGAACCAGCATGTATACGCGCCTATTCTGTGCAGAACCTGCGTACAAATATATAAAAGATAATTTACCCTTTACAAATATTTAGACATCAGTTATACCCAGATTATTAGATTTATAAATCAATTCATGCACCAAATATAACATATCAAAATCACACAAAGGTACTTCTCTTCAAGCCTTAAGATCTTGACCCATCAATAGAACTTATCCTTCTCCTTGCGCTCAGGTTCCTCCTTAATTCAGATCTAGCTATGCACCATAACCCAATTACCAATATTCTAGATCTTTTCTCTTCATAAGATATTCAATCCTTAAGTACCCTTGCCTAATGATTTCCTTCCCCTTTTATAGTTTTACCCCTTACTCAATACCATGGTCCAAAACCATAGGTCCAAATACCAAGGACTAAATACCATGGACTAAAAACAAGTTTTACCACATGTATGCGCTTTTCCTTGCATGAAAGTGTGTGCATATGCATACGGGCCTTTGTGTCGGCTATCCCTCGTGTATACACGTCTCCGTCAAAGGGAACCCGCGTATACCTCCTTTTCCTTGATTCTGAGAGCCTGAACTTTGATTTGTCATTTGAGTGAGTTGCCATCAAGAACAACACCTGTGTCATAGTGCCAATCCCGTGTCATAATGCCAACAGTTTCCATCAATAAAATCTACTCTGTCACCTTTATTTTCTAGACATCAAATATAGACCAAATTATTTTTCAAACTTGGTAAATAGAGTATATTGTTGAGGTGAATTTTCTCACTAGATTCCAAATTGATAGAGGTAGATCTAACTCCTTCAATCATATAGCTATTGTTGTCTCCAATATCGACCTTATGAGATGATTTTTCTTTTGATATACCTGAGAGATTATCACAATCACATGTCATGTGCCTTGAGGCACCACTGTCCATGATCCACATATCATCGTCATCAACTGAACCTGTAAGAGTTGAGAAGTAATAGAAATATTTGTCATCTTCATTCCTAATCTTATTTGGAAGTTACACATCATCAACTATTGAAGTATGATGCCTGCCTCTCCTCTTTTTTTTAGTTGATCTTTCAGGGAATTCACTTATATAGTATCCATATTTGTGTCATCCACAACATTAAACTTTTGACAAGTCTTAAGGAGGATGTATTCTTTATATATTAGCAATTTTATTTTGAAATGCAAAATTATTTTTCCCATTAAAACTTGTTGATTTTGCAGCAAAAGCCTAAGAGTTAGGTTCCTGAATCTTTCCTTTAGATTTGAGTCTTGATTATTCTTGTGTACTGTTAGCCTTGGAAGCATTTGGCTCAAAACTGGATCCAAAACACTACTGAAGGCTTCGAAATTCGCTTAAGGACCATTCAAATATCAAACCCAACACATGCCAAGAACCCTTAGCATGGCAGAAAAGCACTATCGGGAGGCTAAAACACTCAAAAAAGTGAAAAACCATTATCACAGGCATAGACAATGTAATGCACAGTAGCCGTTAGATCTGGTTGATTAATAGCCCAGATCTAAGCAGCAAATCATAAATTGGCAAGCAGAGAGGACGACTTAAGGATGGGTGCAAGACACCCCCGATCAGTGATCTCTGATGATCGGATCGGCGGATCTAATCGGCGATTCCAATCGGCACAGGTAGGTAGTGGCAATCAGCGTAGACCATGGGGCGATGGCGACGGCGATCAGCGATTCAACGTGGACTGTCAATCAAGCGTGCAGATCGATGGTCCATGTTACATCGGGGTTTTGCTATTGAAGTTTCACAGAGGCACGATTAACTGGACCCGATGGTTATATATATGATATTTGATAACATTTCAGGTCCACAGGAGAGGCCATTTTTAATGTATTTTGTGTATTTTCGTTATATAACGAAATACAAAGGGAACTAAGGAGCGGCGCTAATGCGATAAGGCCCAGACCCGAAAGGTTTCAGAAATGAAATATAAAATATTTCAGGTCCACCAAAGTAGATTTTTAATGTATTTCCAATGTTTTCGACATATTTCCAAATACAAAGGGAAGCAAGGGACCAGGCCACTTGCGATTTGCGATAGTGACCCTAAGGGTAAACCCGATAGATGAATAAACCATATTTGAGGACTTTTGAAGTCTGAAAGAAACAAAAATGGGCAGGATTTTATAGTGTTACGACGTTTTCTGTATAAAATAGAAAGAATCATTGTTAAGCATTTGAAAGGATTCCAAAAGGAACGCAGACCCATTCCACCACCTAATAGAGGCTGGGAGATAGAGATCATGAAACAGAGATTAGAAAGGGAAAAACAAGGGCCACAGTGCAACACAGCTCATCCAAACAAATAGAAATGATCATGGAACGGACAATGCAACTCATCCAAACAAACAGAATGATCATGGGGTATCTCTAATAGGAGAGAGCTCCCTTCTAGCGCATCCAAAATATCAAAATGTTGTTACTCTACTATCAAAAGAGGAAACCCCCGAGCCCATGCGTGCCTAGTCAGGGCATCAAGTTGTTAAAAATAGGGAGGATAGATTAAGGCACTCTGAGCCTTTGAGAGTTCAGGAGCATTTTAAAAGGCCTGTAAATGGCTGAAAGTTAGATGTAATAAGGGTTCAACTTCTGGAGACTGTTGATACTATGTTCCTTACAGCTTCTCATCTTCATTCCAGTAATACAAGCTTCTTTTGCTATTATATGTTCAATGTTCATTTTCTCTTATGTTCTAAGCTTGCACTTGATCAGGTTGTTCAGGTTTCTTTTGTGTCTAATGCTAGATAACTGTCATCTTATCTCTGCGTTGATAAATTAGATTTGCAAGCTTCTTTTACTACCTGTATCTAGCCATTCATATTTGTTTTATATATGCATCTGCCTGTACAGTCAATATTCTTCATTTACTGCCTGTAGATAGCCATTCATATGTGTTTATATATATGCATTTGCCGGTATGGTTAGTATTCTCCTTCTATCCATTGAATCTGTTATCTCAAAATCAGGCCCTGGAAGGCTGCAACCTAGGAAGACTTCAAGTAACTATTTCAGACCAATCTTTTGACTAAGGCTTAGCCTCCTTAGCCTGAGAGGGCTCTCTCAAAAGGTTAATGATTTTGACTATGAGTAAGATGGCTAACTCTTGTAAAGTAAACTTAACAAATATGAAGGCTGGACAAACATTACATAGGTTTCCATTGGGCTTATGGAGTCAATCATACTTCAGTAAACAATGACACTGCTTTTACATAGAAGTCAGGGCATGTGGCATTTAGATGCTCAAAACACAATTCATAGAAAACCACAGTTTACAAATACACACAGGAAGTCAGAGCAGCATAAGTGAATTCTGAGTGATTGTGTATTTATACAACTGTAAAAACATCAAGGACAAAGTAAAACCACACATCTTGAACATAAAAATACTGTATGAATCCTGAGAAGAAAAGCAGCAAATTATATTACTGAAACTGAGTTTTTACACAAGCCAAAACAATCCTCTGTTTTATCAAATATCCAACCCTCATTACATAGATGTTCCAGCTATATATAGAAAATCCTTATTCTAACTACTTCGAGCTTCCTCCTCCAACATGAGGGGAACTCGAATTCTGCCTATGATGACACCTATCTGCTTTACAACAAACTATTAAATACAATTAATGCTAACTGGAGTTCTAAAGAGTTCTAATTTGATTATGACTCTAACTCTATCTTCTTCGTAGAATGATTCCTTCTTGTTCTTTGACACTTGGACTCCTTGCAGTTTGGCTAAGATGGCTGAGATGAGTATTCAATGTTCCATGCTAGCTTTGGATGCTGAGTGCTTTAATGGTTCAATGATGTTAGGAGAAATCCCCTGTTTTTCGGTTCCAGTCTTCCACCCCTTATTCGAATATGCAGCAGCATGTCTTTAGCTCTTTAATATCCCAAAAATATAGAGCACCACCATGTTCCTGATGTGTTGGAGGCTTCATTGATGGACAGGTGTGCAAGCCAAAACTCCTCGTATGCAGCTCCTTCCAAACCCTAATGACCGGTAATAAAGTGACTTTATAACAAAACTTTAAACCTGAGTCAAAACATTTCACTTTTTTAAAGGTACACCTGTCATAATCTGAATGGCTGTGATAGCTTCATTTGGTCTCTTATATGTCCCTTAGGTGTTTCCTTTGAAAATTTCCGATCATCTTATCAAACTGTTTGTCTGCGTTAAAAAACAACACCTACAGCAGTTTCGTAGCGCGCTACGAAACTGCTGAATTGTTTAAACAGCTTGTCTTTTCTCTGAGATATTTACCGCCCAGGCATTTGATTGCAAAAACTCCTTTTGACCTTGGATATATATATCAGGGATCTACATGTCTTCAAAACAAATAAACTAAGCAAAATTTAACAAAATTTGGAAACAAAACCTTCCTTTGAACAGCAACCTCATTTAGCAGCTAACTGGCCTAGCTGTGCCTTCAAGTCCTCAACTTTCTTTCTCATAGCTTTGTTCTCAGCTCTTAGATGCATGTTTATCTTTCTGAGGAGTTTGGCCTCTTTAATGGCAGGTACTGTCCATGTGTAAACATCGGCTACTGAATCCACCTGGTTTACTAGGTTTTCACTTCCTTTCAATACAGCTTTACGATAATTTGCATACCTGACTGCAGACTCCCTAGTGGCATTCTTCACCTTAACAATCTCATGTTTAGCTGCTTCTAGCTGATTCTTTATAGCTATGATATTACCCCCTTGAGATATGATAACTGTTCTGTTGGTGTCTTTTTGCTTAATTTTCTCTGTCTCCTCTGTTCTAGGCAATTTCTCGGCTTCCTCTGTCCTGGGCTGAGCTTCCTTTACTTGCTTCCTTGTAATAGGTCTTCTGGGTTTGAATATGAATTCCTCACCTGGTTCATCAAACTTCAGCCTCTTTGAAACTTTGGACTTCTTGGTACTTTCTGGTGATGACTGTGTCAAATCAATATGCACTGGTTCAATTTGCTCAAACTCAATGGCCTCTAATAAATCATGCAGGCTTGCCTTAGATGCTGGGCTTTCTTCAACAGCTATGGCCTTACCCTTTTCTTTACTTATTTGGCTTCTTGTCCTCACTCTGGAAACTGCTTCAGCTCTGCTTGTTTCAGCTACATTCTTCTTACCCTGAGTCTTTTCTTTTATTGCTTGCTGAGGTTGTTCTTTGATGATCAGTGGCTTCACTGGTCTTTTAAGCTGTGACTTGGTTTGCTTTTTAGCTCTAGCCTCCTTTTGAAGCTCAGCTATTGTGAGTTCTTTGACTGGTTGCTCTCTGACTGGTTGTGGAGTAAGGCCGGTTTTGCTTTGGAAACCAGCCATGAAGATGAACGAATTCCAGTCCCTGCCTATTTTCTGAAGGCCATCTAAAACTAACAATTTAATCAAACCATGGTGAAATAAAGAAGTTTCGCAATCTTCTTTTCTCAACTGCACCTTGTCACACATTTTACTTAGACTGCGAAATAAGTAAAAAGGAATATCTATGGAAGCCTTCCTAGTGAAATGTAAAAGCAACTTGAAATGATAAGAGTAGACCTTATTGTATCTTCCTTCACATGTTAAGTATTTCTGAATGCAGGTGAGAAGAAGGGCATAATGCTCCTTAACATAGTTTCTGGGCACTGCTTTTGTTAGGTCTTCATTCACATATGCCTCTTTTAAGAACTCTTTACATGGATTCATATCAAATTTAAAGTTCTTAAACCATTCTTGCTGCCCTCTTGGGATTTCTGTTACAGCAGCTATTGCCTCCGGAGACACTTGAACTTCCAACATAGCTATTTTTGAATTTAAACCGGTGAAGTTCAAAGCAAACTCTTTGGTTACCTGCGCATGTCCACCTTGCAGTTTTTTATAGAAGTTCCAGCACCCGGCATCTTTGAATGCTTTCCTCACGCCTTCATCCCTTAATGCTATGTCTAAACCTTCAGGTTCGGTCCTCTGGCATTTTCCAGACCTGTGTTCTTTCCTCTCCATTTTTCTTTTTTGAAATCTTTCACTCACAATGACCAACAACGTCAGTTGAAATGGCGGTTCAGTTCTTTTTAACTCGGGCTCGCTTGTAATCAGGCTCGCTTGAAAACTCAAATACATCATCCGATAAGCTTGTCACTTATGTAACACTCACGATCATCATCAAGATCCATGCACGGTACAATTCATCGGAATGATATTTCTGTGTGTTTCATCAAATCTATTGGTGGAGTGATGTCTAATGAGCGCTTAGACATACTACGGGAGGTACACAAAAACTGACATGAGAGGACAGAATTGATGACTCATTAACAGACTTGACACTTTAGGAAAGATTCGCTGCGAAATGCACGAATCCGCGATTTCGCAGCGCGGTTAGTTTAAAATTCTAATAATGCGCTGCGAAATGGCTTAATGACAACGCGCTGCGAAATGACTAAACAATGATTACGCTGCGAAACTGGCCAATAGGAGATTACGCTGCGAAATCACGAAAGGACTCGGTGAATAGGATAAGATAAGACATGGCTTATAACACAATGATGGTGGAGGCGAACCAATAGGATTAGAGTACAATTTAAAACAAACACCTTTAAAACTCCAAATCCTAAGTATGAAACATAAAACGGAAACCATATGACACAGACCTTTGACATTGAACTAGGACCAAGGACTATATGCATAAAATTTTTATTCTAAGTGATAACAGAATCTACAAACTATTGAGAATTAGTGGTCTAAAGCCTTGTCAAACTAAGGGTGTTCATGCATTTCTGGAGTGAAAACATAGTTGAAACGGTTATCTGGCTTGATCCAAACCATCATCCATTCCAATAGTTCAGAGAACAATATTGAAGATTATATGTTACCAGGTATCTCTGAGCTGCAACCTAGGAGAGCTTCCTGGAGTGATAACATAATTGGCGTCGTTGCCAGGGAAAGGAAATTGAAGCTCAACTTCCTTGGGAGACAACGCAGATCCAGCTTTGATGATAAACAAAGTTTGGGCACTATTTTGGTTGTAATCATCTATCTGGCAACTCTAGTGAAGGACGAACTTCTTGGCGACTCCACTTCATAGTTCTGGCTCAGTTTGTGAGGCATACTTGGAGAAATCCTCAGAAGCCACAAGCTGACCCAGTACCTGACCCTAAAAAATCATCAAAGAAAGAAAGGTATTGTAGAAAGGAGCATCAGGTTCAGGTCAGCCTAAACAATATTCTATATCTCTTCCAGAAAATCCTGCAATAGAACAAATACATGTTAATAGTATAGCATCTAATACTAGTAGTGAATAAAAACTCTCAGAGATTCATAAAGCTCTTTATTCTTTAGGTTCTCCTTTTGTTGCAAGCCCAAAGGAAGCCTCACCCCCTATCCATCATACTCCTTTAGTCTTGTCAGTCACTCCTCAGCCCTCTATCATTCAGGCTGCCAGTACTCTTATAGCCACCACAGCTATGGTAGGTCCACAAGCACCCACCAAAATGGGAAGAATCATAGCTGCTAGGTATGGACCTCTAGTACTTCCCACTCCTTTGAATGCCATGCCTACTAGAGAATATCAAAAATATAGGCCTAAGTTCATTGGGACTAAAGGTGTTATAGCTGAGGAACATCTTGAGTCATTCTATAGCTATGTTGATAACCTGGACATTAGTGAAGATGATGTGTGGATGAGAGTCTTTGTCCAAAGTCTAGATCGAGAGGCTAGAAAATGGTTCAGAGAACTAACCCCAAGATCCATAGCAGATATTGAGGCTTTAGATGATGCATTCCAAAAGCATTGGGGGGATAAGAAGGATCTCCTCTACTACCACACTGAGTTTGGGAACTTAAAGAGGGAAAATGGTGAGTTGTTGTCTGAGTTTAATAAGAGGTTTGACCGCGTGTAGAACAAGATACCAGCTAAAGTCAAACCCACCACTACCTCTGCTAAACTCACCTATGCCAGTGCTTTTGATTATGACTTCTATCTACTGTTAAGGGAGAGGCGATGTGCTACTTTGGATGATATGCAGAATGCAGCATTGGAAATAGAATCAAACATCATGGCTGCTAAGAAGATCAAGGTAAATATTGATAGAAGAAGATAGAGGGGCGAGTCTTCATCATCTTCAGATCCCAAGATAGATAAAATGACCAAAATGATTGAGTCATTAGCCTTTGAAATCTCCAAATTAAAAGTTGAGCAACACTTTGGGAAAGGAAGAGTTCCTAATACCTTTGCTCCTAGAAACCCAAATCCAAATCAATATACAAGAGCTAATGAGTAGTTGCAGATTTTGCAAAGAAGCAAAGATGCCAATGAAGACCAAAGGGTAAAGACCCGTTTTAAAAATGTAGACATGGAAGAAGAGCAGTTTGAAGAAGATGATGAGATCCATTGCATGGAAGACAAAGGCAGTGCCTCTTTTTTGACCTTAGCTGCCTATGAAAAGTCATTATTCAATGACCAGATCAGCCAAGAGTGGGACGGTGAAGTTGTTATACAAACTAAAGATCAACAAAGATATAATCTGAGGTCAAAGATGAATAATGCCAAGGAAACTCATGTTCAAAGAGCCGTTGTCCCTACAGAAAAACAAGATAATAAGCAGAAGCAACCAGCAGTTGAACCTATCATCCTCAAAGCTCCATCTCACGAGGTAAGAGGCCTTGACAAGTCTCCTTCTCCTTTCCGTTTTCAATCAGAAATTCATAAGCTAAGAATACCTATGCCTCTAATTGAACTAGTGAAGAATGAGTCCTTAAAAAGATCCATCCTCGAGGACCTTGAGCCTAAAGCCATCCAAGCCTCCATTGACTATGTAAATCTGCAAGACGACCAACCAACTGTTATTCTCAGCCGAATGATTGAAAATTGTGAAGACAACTCCCTATCATTCTATGTCTCTCTGACTATTCATGATAAAATCCTTCACAATTGCCTTTTGAACATTGGAGCCAGCCATAATCTAATGCCCAAGGCTGTCATGGATAAATTGGGTCTTGACATTAGCAAGCCCTATCATGACCTGTTTTCTTTTGACTCTAGAAAGGTGAAATGTCTGGGATTAATCAAGGACCTAGCCATCACTTTGCCTCAGCTGCCCATGAAGAGAATGATGATGGATATTGTGGTAGAAAATGTACCCCCCAAGTTTGGCATGTTGCTTTCCAAAGGCTGGATCAAGAGATTAGGTGGAACATTGCAAAATGATCTGTCCTATGCTACTGTCCCAGTTTTTGGAGGTGAAAATAGGAGATTGTACAGAGAGGCTCAGTTGGCTTATATTATCAACGATGAAAGGAATCCCACTAATCATCCCATCTATGTTGTAGACACTAATTTTGGAGCTTGTTTTCTTCATATTGAAGAATCTCAGTTGGCCTCCATGCAGCTTAAAAAACTAGTTTTCCAGATCATAGAGGAAGCAGGCCCACAAATTTGGGACATGTTCTTTGATGGGGCTTGCTCTAAGGAAGTTGTAGGAGCAGGTGTAATCCTTATGTCCCCCACACAGGAATGCATTGATTCATCTTTCATATTAACTTTTCAGGTCAACAAAACCTTCCAAGCAAAACATCCAAGGCCGAAAGCATACAGAGATGAGGTGAAATATAGACCATCTCTGCCTGACAAAGTCAAATGCTGCAAATTTTTTGAAGAGGATGATCAAATTAATAGGCTTTTACAAGTCTTTGATGGCCCAGTCAATGGGTGGTTTTTGAAACTTTATTTCATTTAAGGCTTTAAAGCCTTGGTATTGTAAATATGTTTTTTCCAGTTTTTATTTTCATTGCAAAATAGACTCCATGCCCAATGGAACACTAGGAGGAAGGTTTGATGTTGTTTTTACAAGAAAGGCATTGATCTATGATTCTTGAAACCTCACAGGGAGGATTTCATCCCCAGAAGGAGCCAGTGTTAGCCTTGGAAGCATTTGGCCCAAAAATGGATCCAAAACACTACTGAAGGCTTCAAAATTCACTTAAGGATCATTCAAAGATCAAAACTAGCACATGCCAAGAACCCTTAGCATGGCAAAAAAGCACTATCAGGAGGCTAATACACTCAAAAAATAGTGAAAAACCATTATCGCAGGCATAGACAGTGCAATGCATAGCAGTCGTTAGATTTGGCCGATCAATGGCCTAGATCTAAGTGGAAAATCACAAATCGGCAAGCAGAGAGGATGACTTAAGGATGGGCACAAGACACCCCCGATCAACGATCTCCAATGATTGGATCGGCGGTCGCAATTGGCACAGGCAAGCAGTGGCGATCAGCACAGACCATGGGGTGATGGTGATGGTGATCGGCGATTCAACATGGACTGTCAATCAAGTGCGCAGATTGACAACCCACGTTACATCGCGGTTTCGCTATTGGAGTTTCACAGATGCATGATTAACTGGACCCGACGGTTATATATATGATATTTCATAACATTTCAAGTCCGCAGGAAAGGCCATTTTTAATGTATTTTGTGTATTTTCGTTATATAATGAAATACAAAGGGAATCAAGGAGCGGCGCCAATGCGATAAGGTCCAGACCTGAAAGGGTTTAGAAATGAAATATAAAATATTTTAGCTTCGCCAAAGCAGATTTTTAATGTATTTCCAATGTTTTTGACATATTTCCAAATACAAAGGGAAGTAAGGGACCAAGCCACTTGCAATTTGCGATAGCAACCCTAAGGGCGGACCCGATAGATGAATAAACCATATTTGAGGACTTTTGAAGTCCGAAAGAAATAGAAATGGGTGGGATTTTACAGTGTTACAACGTTTTCTGTATAAAACAGAAAACAATCATTGTTAAGCATTTGAAAGGATTCCAAAAGGCACGCAGACCCATTCCACCACCTAATAGAGGCCGGGAGACAGAGATCATGAAACAGAGACTGGAAAGGGAAAAACAAGGGCCACAGCGCAACACAGCTCATCCAAACAAACAAAAGTGATCATGGAGCGAACAACGTAGCTCATCCAAACAAACAAAATGATCATGGGGTATCTCTGGCACGAGAGAGCTCCCTGCCAGTGCAACCAAAATATCAGAATGTCATTACTCTGCTGTCAGAAGAGGAAACCCTCGAGCCCATGCGTGCCTAGTTAGGGCATCAAGTTGTTAAAAATAGGGAGGATAGATTAAGACACTTCGAGCCTTTGAGAGCTCAGGAGCATTGTAAAAGGCCTATAAATGGCTGATAGTTAGATGTAATAAGGGTTCAACTTCTGGAGACTGTTGATACTATGTTCCTTGTAGCTTCTCATCTTCATTCCAGTAATACAAGCTTCTTTTGTTGTTATATGTTCAATGTTCATTTTCTCTTCTGTTCTAAGCTTGCACTTGAACAGGTTGTTCAGGTTTCTTTTGTGTCTAATGCCAGATAACTGTCATCTTATCTCTGCGTTGATAAATTAGATTTGCAAGCTTCTTTTACTACCTGTAGCTAGCCATTCATATGTGTTTTATATATGCATCTGCCGATACAGTCAGTATTCTTCATTTACTGCCTATAGCTAGCCATTCATATGTGTTTATATATATGCATCTGTCGGTATGGTCAGTATTCTCCATCTATCCATTGAATCTACAAACTATTGAGCATTAGTGGTCTAAAGCCTTGTCAAGCTGAGGGTGTTCATGCATGTCTGGAGTGAAAACATAGTTGAAACAGTTATCTGGCTTGATCCAAACCATCATCCATTCCAATAGTTCAGAGAACAATATTGAAGATTATATGTTACCAGGAATCTCCGAGCTGCAACCTAGGAGAGCTTCCTGGAGTGATAACATGTACAATTTTTCCATGGTTGATCAAAGTATTGAATATCCTTTCTAGCACAAATTCCACCACAAAAGCTCCGATAGATCACGTATCCCATTGATTTTTGTGGTTGCCAATTCTCATTCAATAGCCAATTCACGCAAGCCTTGAAGTTGGTCCCTTATTTGTGCTATATTCATAAACAAGGAGGCCACACATTCACATTTATTCATCCTCACATCACAAAATTTTGATTCCTTAATGATTTCCTTTGACCCATTTTATTAATTTTATATTGACTTATCATACACTTCCTTTGATTTGATCAATTATGATAAAATAGGAATTAAATTGTCCTTAAGGGACTCAAAGAGAATTATTTGAGCCTTGACCTCACCCTTCCTAAAATTTTCTTTCCCTGAAAAGTAATTACCATCTAATTGAGGTACTTTACCTTAGACATGTTGCAAAAAATCATGTTTTTCTAGGACAAGATCAATCCTCTTCTTCCATGATTTAATGTTTAATGATCCTTCAAGTTTGCTACTTACCTTGAAAGAAGGAGAAATTAGTTCACAAGTCTTAGACATAGGTAAATGAGGAGAATATACTAGCTTCTTGTTCCTTCCTGACAGAGAGAGGGAGTCACCAAATTGTGATCTTCAACTTTCTTGCTTCACCAATGCTCTGATACCATGTTGAAAAATAGAGCACAATGGATACAAGCACTATTTCTTAACTATGGTAATTACTTGTGAATACATATTATAGCTTTTTTATCTTCATCAATAAATCACACTTTAGAAATTCAACCAATAAGCATGAAGGGAAAGTAGAGATCAAAATGTTCAAAGCTTAGGTTGTCTCAAAACTTTAGCTCCTTAGAAACTTTGGCCTCTTTCTTAGATTGTTTCCCACCTGTGCGTAAGAGAAAGATATATGAGCGATTAGTGAGTGAAATAATATTAAAAGCTAAGTTGTATTTTTATAGTTATTTTAGGGTGCCCAAGAGGCACATCTCTTTGCAAAATGCAAATTAAATTTTTGTTGGGTAGTGTTGACCACTCTATGTCAATGATCCCATAGCAGTACATCCGCTTTTTCACAAAAGGGATCTATCATGTTCGAGTGTTTGCGCCTTTCATATTTCATCATTAGTCGACAGTTTTGTAAATATGTCAACCCACTCTGCATACGTATAATGTAAATAATCCTAGTATGACAATGTATGTATGTAACAGCCTAGGTAAACCTATGGTTTTGGTGACAATCTCCATTCTAGGAGGTTTTTTGTCTCACTGATTCATTTCTGTCTCTAGACACAAATGATTGGCAAATTTTTTCCCTCCACTCTTACCCCAAAGCTAGAATGGATTTTCTCACTAATATCTTATGCGAGTCCTAGTTGGCGAGCACCAGTATTGCAGCAAGAATGTTGCAACTCCTGGGCTACCAACTTTACTTTTATCAACCCGAAAGTTCATAACAAACTTGGAAGCGTCGGTGCTATATGCACAAGTAATAGTTCTCACTGCAGGTTGTCACTTGGTCAGCCGGGACAAGATCACCAGGAGCTCAAGCCAACTTCTATAGATTTCAGAAGAAGCTCTATGTGTGATGAAAGGAAAGAAAGATTACTCAACAGATGATATTCTAACTGCAGAAAGGAGAAAGACTGGAATGTAAAGCAAAACCTAGTAAACCCTCATTAACAAGCTAATTCTAATTTTGCCAAAAACACTATGAAAACCATGAAAGAAATGCCATTACCTACTCAAGGAAGTAAACAACATCTAACCAGGCTATTTATGAAAGTAAATAAGCAAAAAACATGTGTTTGGATTTTTATGTGTTTTTATGTAAATTTAACATGCATCTAATTTATTGTGTGTGAGAGTGGCAGCGAATAGGTGGTGTTAGAGGGAGGTTTTGGAGCTTGGGAGGATGTAGGATGGTGTATATGGGTCCTAGGAGGTTTTAGGTGGCCTTCTGGAGGCTTTTCCCACACTCATCCTTCAAAAGAAAGCCTACAGGAAAAACTACAGGAGGACACAAGAAAACTACAAGAAGAAAACAGGGAAACTACAGGACGCCTACAGGAGGAGGCCGAGAGCAATAAACGTTGTTTTGAGGGTGTGAGAGTGGGTGGAAAAGGTGGATGAAGGTTGGAATGAGGTTTTAGGGTGCCTAATGCCTATAATGAATCACCAGGAGAGAGAAATATGATTGGGTTTTCTTAAGGAGAGAGGAAGAAGTTCTATGAAAAATGAAGGAAACTAGGGTAGAATTGAGGTGAGGTTTGGGAAACCTATAGGGCATGGATCAGATGGAGGGTGTGATTGTTGGTAATCTGGCATACTACTGGAAGAGATCTACTACATAGAAACTGGCAGTCAACTAAGAAAATCAAGCAACCAATGAGATGAGTGCATCCTAGGAAAAACAGAGTTTTTCATTAAAATGGCCTAAACTATGATGTATCGAAGGAAATGCTGGGAAATGTTGTAAGAAATGAAAGCATGCAAAAGAAATATTGCAAATCAGGAAGTGAACATCATAAAGAATATCTAAAGCAAAGCAAAACTGGACTACCAACCTACTAGAGAGCTACAAACACTAGAAGTCCTAGGAATGAGGAAAATCTATGTTTTTGGGGCAGCAAGAGGGTCTTTGCCTCAAATCATGGTCCTAGAGGGAGGAAGAGAGGCCAAGGCACTATTTCTAGCCTTTTGAATCTTCTCTGATCAATGTTTAACCTACCACAGAAAGCACAAATGGAAGTAAGCTACTAAATCATCAAAAGCAACCTATTCTTAACCATAAGAGAAATACATCTAACAACAAACTAATATAAAAACTTAAGTAAAGCATACAAATACAAGTAAAGAGAGGATTGGCTACTTGGATTGGGCCCTAACCCATGAGCTTCAGCCCTTTGAGGTAACTCAGTGCTAGCTCAAAAAGGATTCCATCTTCATTATCAAAAAATAGCGAGATTACATGAAACTGTCATAAAATAGTAAGCTCGAAATTTGAGTAGAGTTTACACAATCAAAAAGTCGACCCTAGTGGGGCCCTAGGCCTCTCTACTTATACATTTGAAGCTACCAATAGCTTCCTTAAAATTAGGGAGGCTTGGCTCCCAAAACTCGAGATAACTATCAATCATCTTCCACTTGCTCAGCTGCCTTCTAGTGAATGATTTGGTTGCTTGTACTCCAAGCTGAATGAAGGGGAATTCAAAGTGAGGAAAAATAAATGAGGGGAATTCCCTCCTATAAGTCCTCTCGTCTATCTACTTCAAGTTATTACTATAGTTTGACCACTAGATCCTTGATTTTGACCTCGAAATCCATCAATAATCTGCATTAAATACATGTTAGACCACATGGCATAATAACTAACTCAACTCACCCTATAAGCATAAATATAATCAGAAAATCATACAATAAGCTAAGAGAATGGTTGATTTGACTAGGTTAGGAGGTAAAATGAGCCCATATAATTACCCATTTATGAGGCTCATAATCACCCCCCTACTGAAGGTGTTGTTCATCCCCTTAGCAACCTAGTCAATCTCTTCGTCTTTTATGGCCCTGGTGGCATCCCTAACATTCTAGGCTTCTAATGTGGTCTACTCATGTTCTCCATAAAATCCCGTTTTTCTGTCTATGTCCTTCCACTGCTCCTCTTCTTCTTCTCTTCTGCCTTCCAGCATGCCTAATATGAGTGGAGGACTCACTTTGAGGCCAATCCAGTTGACCTTCAACCTTTTCATGGAGTGCTTGTAAATTGGCACTCTTTTCAATGCCTCCTTCAGCCTCATGGGGGAATGGTATTCCCTGATCTGCAAGTTGTGGGGTAGGGTTGTCACACAGAATCTGTCAAGGGTGCGAACACGACTGACCTTCCTAGAAGTCTAAGACATTCTAATGACAAACAAGACAAAATGGAGTGATCTTTCTCTAAATACACCTTTTACAACATGAAACCTACAAGTGTTTAGGCTTACCTTATTCCAAAATGCTGTTGTTGAAGTCCGTTCTTGACGATCCGGATGAGCTCCTCCTTCAAGTCAATTCTTGCAACCACAAACAATCAAACAATTACCAAGCACTTGCATTTCATATAATAAAACATATATTCAACATGCAGACCAAGGAACACATGAAATAACTCATTAACACAAGCTATTGAGAAAAATAAACCAGTTTGTATTAATAACGAAACAAAGAAACTCTTACAACCTGGCCTTGGTGTTGTGCAAGTTCCTCCCAGGGTCCATCAAGGGTTTTCCTCTACTTTGACAAAGCTCACCCTCTCCCAAGTAGAATCAAGTGAAGACAATCTCTCCTCACAAAGGCTCTAATGGAAGACCTAAATCCTGCAGCATTTACCCAAAGAAAATGTATAGCTCCAACCTCCCCTCCTTCTGGCTCAATGCCTTTATTTATAGTGCTGTAAAGAGGTTATTCAGGTCCACTATCAATGGGATCATCCCCCTCTATGGGTGGGATAGCTCCCTTATTGATGGGATAAGTTCCCCCTTAATAGAGATACATGAACCAACTGGAGGCGCATCCATTTCATCAAACCGACCTCTAGAATGTTCTAGAAGTAACCACAAGTAACTTTTTCAAGATAAAACTCGCGCATTTTGCCTTTTACAGAGGGACGCACCTGTCCCTTTACATACAGAGCGTCCATGGACGCAGTTTTTGTGAACAAGGTCCGCGTCCCCGCAGGTAAGACTAGAGAGAACTTGCGACCCCAGAGATAAACATAGTTTTTACAAGACTTTCTCTCTCCTTTGAGTTTGAGATGGATAACAGAGGCATGAGACTTGCCTAAGAGGGTAGCATGACTGTTGATTTGAGCCATACTAACTGTAAGTAGTCAAGGTGACATTTTTTAGTGTAACAGATTGCCCCCTAAAGTGCGAAGCCTGGAATAGAATAGGGTTTTGTAATTCTAGGAAGGGTGAAGCGCTTTATCATTTCAAGGATTGCCTTGTGGATGGCCTGGTTGGAACCTGCAATTTTCAACACAAAATACATGGATAAGATTATATCATCACTGAGGTAGGCATTCCCATACTCAGATTCAAAACTTTAACTAATGGACTAACTATTCTGATACAGGAATGATCTTGCAGTACATCATTTTTATAGACTTTTGTAGACACAGTATGGACGCAGCCATCTGTTTATGATTAGTCTACATAGATAATGAATACAAAACTCCTCGCAGCCTGGATGGTAGAAACTAGATCCAGGGTCTTCACTTCTACTTCCCGAATTGGTACGATTCTAGCCATGTGATTAAATGATTTGATGTCGAACATGTTAGAAACCACTTGATTACCAGTCGATGATGTAAACTGTTAACAAGCGTGAGAGAAACCACCAGTAATGTCAATGGTTCTCAAAGTACCAAGCACAACCCATGAAATGTGAATAGATGTTTTGATGTCGAACACTTCACGGAATCCTTTGATTGAAAGTCAATGATGTAAACTGACGTTAAAGGCGAGAAACCTGCCATTGATGCATGCAGACTTCAAGGTACTGTCGATTCCTAAGTCATCTTTCTAGATAATGTGTTGATGTCGATAGAAAGTGACCCGTTGCAGGCAAGCCCGCAACACGAAATCATTGTTCAAGTTGAAGAAATGTTGCTGTAAGGACTGACTCAGGGATGGTCAAATGGATGACAAGTATTTTGCAGATGAAAGTTTTGCTTGCAGACCTCTTGAACACATAACGACACGACAGATGGCTTGGTGACGAATAACTCAAAGTTAATCCCCTGAACCCGATTAAAGACTTTCAAAGTGGTTTGGTCAACTGTGAGGTAAAAGATTTCCCAACCCAGGTGAATGAAAAGTGTCGTGTTCAAGAGTGGTAATAAAGTTTCTTCTGAGACAAAAGGTGACAAATAGGTTCATTCTTCTCTCTTTTCCCCCACCATTTCTGGCAAGTACCTCTTTATTTTTAACAAGCTTGAGGAGGATAACATATGCTTGATTATAAGCTCATCCTTTGGACGAGTCCAACCTAGTTTAAATTCGAACCCTAGGAAGGAGTGGTTCGTTCCTGTTTGTAATTGAACAGGTCCTCTACTGTAAAAGTTTAACGAGCCCAGTATAGGAGAAACTCGGCGTTTTTCAATTTTAGAGAGTCTGAAAAAACTAAAGGAGACTCCACGTTGAACTTTTTCGTATATTTGTGTCCCTCAAGCCCGAAAAAGTATAAAATAATACCTGGGGGAACCGCTTGATCTTGCGACCAAGGAATACTTTCATAATAGTGTCGTTGACCTGAAAAGTAAAAAGTGATCAAGGACACGTCGTTTTATTTCCGTATCGAGTTTGAAACGACAAAAACCCGGCAATCTTTTCCTGATTTTACAGTCAGAAAAGAGCTATAAGGGGACCGTCTTTTAATTTCGTTTTAACGAGTGTAAAAGAAATGCTCGGCAATCTTTTCATTTTTTAGGAGTCAGAAAAGGGCTTAAAAGATGACTCTAAGGTGTCACTTTTTCGTAAGTTTTAACGAGTTCGAAAAAATGATAAAAATGTACTCATGGTTTTCACTTTTTCGTATGTTTTAATGAGTTCGAAAAAATGATAAAAATGTACTCATATGGCTGACTTTCAATTTAATTTACGAGCAGGAAAAGACGGAAAGAACTCGGCATTTTCATTTGTTTTACGAGAATGAAAGATAGCAAAATAATCTCGGTATTTTCATGAGTTTAACGAGTCTTGAAAATAACTGAAATTGACTCGAGATAGGTTTCATTTTTACAAAAGCTTGAAACAGACAAAAACTATGCTTCAAAGTAGTTTCATTTTTACACAAGCTTGAAACAGAGAGAAAACTGTGCTTGATGCCCCCTAAGCATAATTGCTAGAGCGCATGCCCCCCAGCTTCATTTCATTCAACCAGTTGGATGAAATGAAGGTTGAGTTACGAGATCATTTGAAAGACTCGACCTAAAACTGTAAGAAAATTATGCAAAAACTGAAATAACTAACCTAAACACTTAACATTTACGAGATCTAGTCAATCTCTTGACTCAATTAGAGGAGGATTTGTTTCATTTTTTAACGAGCTTGACACAGGAAAAGAACTATGCTCGGATTTGGTTTCATGTTTACGCAAGCTTGAAACGAAAAACTATGCTTGTTATAATTCACATGCCCCCAGCATAACGACGCAAAACGAAGGTACATGCCCCCCCCCAAGCTTCATTTCATTCAATGAGGTGGATGGAATGAAGCTTTACTTTCAAAATCTTGGAAAGACTCGTGGGAGTTGTTTCATTTTTTAGTGAGCTTGACACAAGACGAGGAACTATGCTCATAACTACTTTCTACAATCTACCTAACAAAAAACTATACTCTAAAAAACCTTGATTCATTTTTTAACGAGCTTGACACAAGACAAGGAACTATGCTCTAAAAACCTTGATTCATTTTTTAATGAGCTTGACACAAGACAAGGAACTATGCTCTAAAATCCTTGTTTCATTTTTTAACGAGCTTGACACAAGACAAAGAACTATGCTCATGACTACTCTCTACAATCTACCTACTTAACCTACCCTTGTTTCATTTTTTAACGAGCTTGACACAAGACAAGGAACTATGCTCAAAAAGTTCGCATGCCCCCAGCATAATGATGCGAAATGAGGTACATGCCCCCCAGGCTTCATTGCATTCAACCGGCTGGATGAAATGAAGGTTTACTTTCAATAGTTAACTTGAAAAGGGAGTTGTTTCATTTTTAAAGAGGTTGACACAAGAAAAGAACTATCCTCATACCTGATTCATTTTTTAACGAGGTTGACTCAGTAACAGGAACTATCCTCAAACCTGATTCATTTTTTAATGAGGTTGACTCAGTAACAGGAACTGTCCTCAAACCTGATTCATTTTTTAATGAGGTTGACTCAGTAACAGGAACTGTCCTCAAACCCTACTTTCTACAATCTAGCTGATTCATTTTTTAATGAGGTTGACTCAGTAAAAGAACTGTCCTCATACACTGATTCATTTTTTAACGAGGTTGACACAGTAAAAAGAACTTTCCTCGTACACACTGATTCATTTTTTAACGAGGTTGACACAGTAAAAGGAACTTTCCTCATTACATCCTAATTTCTAACTATCTATATGACCTAAAAACTAGCTGATTCATTTTTTAATGAGGTTGACTCAGTAAAAGAACTGTCCTCATGCTAGCCTATTTCATTTTTTAACGAGGTTGATACAGGAAAAAACTATCCTCGTACCTGATTCATTTTTTAATGAGGTTGACACAGTAAAAGGAACTTTCCTCGTAACATTGATCATGGCTTCCAACTGGAGGAAAGACATGTCAATGGACACACCTTGATCATGGCTTCCAAGAGGTCTTCATCCGAAGGAAGAATACTTCTTGGGAAGGAACACATGTCAAGGGACTCAAAAGGGATAAGAACATCGTGTTCAAGTAATCCCATAGAGTTTTCCATGTCAATTACCGGAGCTAAATCAAAGGAAGATGAGCAAACAGTGAGAGGCTCACTTACATCGGTAACTGAAATCATGGGACCGGTTGCCACATAATTAACCCGTGGCAGGGTAGATACCACTTTAGAATCAGGAACATTTAGGGGTGTCATATTATTGGTAGTTGAAAAAAGACTAGGGAACGAAAGCTGGTCTACAGTCACAATACTGCCATTGTGAGGGAAAGACATCACGCGAAAGAGTGTCGATACGACAGATTTCATTGCATAAACATAGTCTCGCCCAAGGAGTAAATTGAAATCCAAGGGACCTCGAACTACCATAAGATCAACACAAACAGTTTTACCTTCCAAGGTAATAGAAAACTTAGGAAGGATCCCTAAAGGTTCACTAATTGTTCTGTTAAAAGCTTTCAGATTCTGCGTAATAGGCGCAAGCTGAGGGGAACCGAAAGCTTTCCAAACAGCTGAGGATAAAATACTAACAGAAGCACCTTCATCTACCTGAGTACGATGTATGTCCCTACCACCAGCCTTGACAATGATTTGGAAAGGGATGGAGGAAGGAAGACGAGGTTCTGTCAGTCTATTCCAATCAAAGGAAAAGACCTCAGTACTTGGAGGAGGTTCTGTAGAAACAGGTGAAATGCCCCCCGGCATAGAAGAATCCGATGTAACAAGAAGAACATCAGCGGTATGAAATTTACTCTCGAAAGGGAGAGTGTGATCGACCAAATGTGAAATTGAATCGACCACTTGATCAACTAATGGATCATCAACCTGAGTGACATGAGTTTCACTCTCCAATGGAAGAGTGTGATCGACTGTACTTGAATTTAGATCAATCACTCCGTCAGTTGACGGTAGGTTGGGAGAAAGTTTACGGTAACCAGTTGGAAATTCTTGCTGTGGAACAGTAAGGTTTTCCAACAATGTTGAGGCTTCATCCATGTGAGGGCAAATGTGAGTTTGATGACTCCCTTTGCATAACTTACAAGGAAACCTAACTTTACCCTTTTTCCCAGGAACCTGACTATCACTGGTTGATGGATCAACGGAAAGTTGATGAAATTTTTCTGACCATACTTCCAAGACCTTTGGAATACCAGGACAATTGACAAGGAAGTGGTCACCCTTACAAAGTCTGCAAGGGTATTTGGGTTTACGATGCATGTTGGAGTTTTCCTCAACACAACTAACACTTACAGCCATGGTTGGTTGGTTGACTTCTTTCTTATCTTGCTTCTTCTTCTTCTTTTTCTTCTTCCCTTTCTTCTTCTTCTTAGCCTCCTGGTTACTAGCATCAAGGCTTTTACCAGGCGAAGAGGAAGAAATGGAGGAAGAAAAATTAGGCGAAGAAGGTAAAGGGTCAACAGAAGGTTGGTGATGTTGAGATGGTGAACTCGGTTGAGGTGAAGCATCCGGTTGAGGTGGAACAATTGGAGTACTTTGGGCCAACGAAGTTGAAAATAACCATATCGGTAAACCTATTGTAAATCCAGGTAATGACAAAGTAGCCATATAAGGAGGACCAACATTTCCAAAGTAAGGAAAAGTACTAGGATTCTCATTAGGAGGGGTTCCTAGGTTGATAAATTCCGGAACATTTGCCATTATATTCAACTTCAGTGAATTTTATTAACAATTTAAAACTAAAATTAACAATTCACAATTCACACCTAACAATTAAAATTCACAATTCACACCTATGGTCTCTAAAAGTAAAAACAAACAAATTAACACGCGCTATCAAATCTAGGAGTCAAACCATGCACAAACAGTAGCCTTCCAGACCGAAAACACTAGTTGGAGATGAAACCCAACATCGCCGAATTCAGTACAGAAGTGGTGGGTGGAACAGTTACCCCGGCAACCTGCTTAATGAATAGACCGGCACAAGTTCCTCCACTTTAACCGTCTCGAGTGAAGTGAACCCCCCAGAAAATCCAAGTGAGTATAACCGACGTCTGCTCCAGGTACAGTGGGACCTTCCCTCCATCGTCACCTTGGGTAGAATCCTAAAGATTATGGTCACTAAGGTTACCAATGGCCACAAGTACACCTGGGGGAACAGTCTAAACTCCGACAGCACGCAAGGGCAGAGTAACAAGCTCAATCCCCTTACCGGCTCCTTGACAATAATCCAAGGTTTACCGATAAGTGACCCCTGGCTCCTCGACAATGGTTAATCCGAGGTTTACCGTTTGTAATACGTATTGTCTGGCGTCGTTCCCAACGAGGGGGGAATGATCCCCTCACTGGTTCGGACACGAGCTCGTGCTTCTCCTTTAAGAGGAGCTTTCCCAGAGTGCAATTGAAACAATTGGATTTATTCTACTCAAGATAAACTATCTGTTTGGTTTTGTAGTCTTGGAGAGTTAAGTACTCACCTACTCCAAGACCCTAGCCTAAGCTATGTTGGTGTATCAGAGCCCTAGAAATGTAAAAATTACTAGATGAATTTTAATTAAGCGCCGTGTTATTAAGGCTGTTATTACTCAAAGGGGTAAATGGAGATGAAACCAATGGTGTTATGACCCGACTCAACTGAATGCAATCGAATATGATAATGCAATCCTTTCAATTCGATGAATCCTAACTAGAGTAAGGAGAGAGTTTCCATTCACTTCCAACAATGCAAAAAATTGATCATTAAGAGAAAATTTAACAAATTCTCTAATGCACTAATTTCATCAAGAAAAACTAATGCAAATCAATTCCAAACCAATTTTTATTTTTATTTTTGTGTAAATTCAAATCAAAGAAAGCTGATCTAAATCTACGATTGCTTTTTCAGAATGTAAACTATGCAATTGTAATCTATGCACAATTCACATGAAAAGTATGCAAATGTAATCTATGCACATTTTTCATTCATATTCTGAAAATGAGAATTCTAATCGTGCAAATGTGATCTATGCAAAAGAATTCTCAAACACAAGACGATTCTAATGTGATCTAAGAACCAATCAAGTGCAAATTGAGAAAATTGGGTGAGAGTTCCAAAGATCAAAACATAAAAACACTCAAAGGCGATTAACACTCATACACAATTTAGCCCCCCCCGGCGAATGAGGGGGAAATTTTTTTTGCAAAAACAAAAGCAAAAAGATGCAAAATTGTGAAAAGACTGAGACAAACCTCCAAGTAATGATCAAAGGAAATCAAATCAAGAATTTCTCAAGAAAGAGACTCAAAACACCCAATTGATGAAAGCTAAGAGCAGGAACAAGCTTAGGTGAAGATTCTGGACAAGGGACTAATGAATCTGGGCAGAAAAAACTAAGAAAAAACAAAATCTAAGAGCAAAAAAGGCAAAAAAGGAGTTTTCCTAAATTTTTACAGGAAGACGCAGGCAACCCGTTAGCACAGGTGCGGGCCCGCTCTGTGCACACAGCAAAAGTGCGTCCAGGGACGCACTGTGCAGCACTCAGAGGATGCGTCCGTCTGAAAAACTCAAGAAAAACCAAAATAAAACTAATCCTAAGCTAACCCACCCAGAGACAGAATCACAGAGCCAAAACCAGAAAAATAAACCAATTTTCTCAAAGCAAAGTTCACATAAAGGAAAAGACTTTTCATTAATGGAATCCCCAGTGGAGTCGCCAATTTGTCACACGGAATTTGTCAAGGGTGCGAACACGACTGACCTTCCTAGAAGTCTAAGACATTCTAATGAAAAACAAGACAAAATGGAGTGATCTTTCTCTAAATACACCTTTTACAACATGAAACCTACAAGTGTTTAGGCTTACCTTATTCCAAAACGCTGTTGTTGAAGTCCGTTCTTGACGATCCGGATGAGCTCCTCCTTCAAGTCAATTCTTGCAACCACAAACAATCAAACAATTACCAAGCACTTGCATTTCATATAATAAAACATATATTCAACATGCAGACCAAGGAACACATGAAATAACTCATTAACACAAGCTATTGAGAAAAATAAACCAGTTTGTATTAATAACGAAACAAAGAAACTCTTACAACCTGGCCTTGGTGTTGTGCAAGTTCCTCCCAGGGTCCATCAAGGGTTTTCCTCTACTTTGACAAAGCTCACCCTCTCCCAAGTAGAATCAAGTGAAGACAATCTCTCCTCACAAAGGCTCTAATGGAAGACCTAAATCCTGCAGCATTTACCCAAAGAAAATGTATAGCTCCAACCTCCCCTCCTTCTGGCTCAATGCCTTTATTTATAGTGCTGTAAAGAGGTTATTCAGGTCCACTATCAATGGGATCATCCCCCTCTATGGGTGGGATAGCTCCCTTATTGATGGGATAAGTTCCCCCTTAATAGAGATACATGAACCAACTGGAGGCGCATCCATTTCATCAAACCGACCTCTAGAATGTTCTAGAAGTAACCACAAGTAACTTTTTCAAGATAAAACTCGCGCATTTTGCCTTTTACAGAGGGACGCACCTGTCCCTTTACATACAGAGCGTCCATGGACGCAGTTTTTGTGAACAAGGTCCGCGTCCCCGCAGGTAAGACTAGAGAGAACCTGCGACCCCAGAGATAAACATAGTTTTTACAAGACTTTCTCTCTCCTTTGAGTTTGAGATGGATAACAGAGGCATGAGACTTGCCTAAGAGGGTAGCATGACTGTTGATTTGAGCCATACTAACTGTAAGTAGTCAAGGTGACATTTTTTAGTGTAACAAGGGTGTTCCATCTTCTCATGCATGCATGCACATAGGCCTCCCCAAGTAGCCTAAACATATCTTCAAAGTGTGCAACGGCTTGTTCCTGATTGGATAGATATTTAGGGGAAATCTAAGGGTTATTGGTAAGAAGGTTGTATGTGTTGATGAGTGCCATAAGATCTGATGGCTCAGCTCTTATCATCAATGGTTCATTTTGCTCTTTTATTAACAATATTTTCATTTCTTCTGCCCTCAATTCTTCATGGTTCATCAATGATGCCATGGCCATTAATTGTGGATCCCCTAGCTTGGCATTGGGGTCCCACACATTCAGGTCTGTGAGGGCCATGTTGTGTAGATATAACTCTGCCATCTTTGCTTTGTCCTCAGAGGTGCTTTGGTAACACAAATCCATGAACTACTTGTAGTCTTGGAAAGGTATTGTGCCTCTTTGTGCCAAAGTTTTTATTTGGAATTGAAGTCATTGATCCTTCAGATAGAGGCCATAAGATTTGGCTAGTGTTCTGCATTGTAATGCTTCTATGGATAAGTTGGCCATGTATGTGAAATGAGTCTCTTTCTCCTACAATTGCCTCCTTAGTAATTCATTCTCATTCTCAAGGTGGCTTCTTGTAATGGCTTCTCTTTCTCTGAGAGAACTCAATTCCCTGCCCATTTCCCTGAGTTTTTTTTCTGTGTGGCCAATATCCTCAACTCCTTTGGACTTGGCTATCTGCATCCACCTATGTGTTCTCACTCTCTCTTTTTCCAATTCGAAAAACAGTGGAATTGCAAATTTCTGGGGGATTATCTTTCCTCCCTCAAGTAGTCTGTAATAGGAGTCAATATTAGGTTAGGGGTTAGGTTCTTGTAGCTCTTGCACTTACTCTTTCACCTCTGGCTATCCTCCCATCCTTTCCTCAAGTTTTTGTGTCTCCTGTAGTTTGGATAGTGTCTCTTGTAGCACTGTTTTAGCCTCCTGTAGGTCTAGCTTAGGGTCTTGCAAAACTGCCTTTCCCTTCCATGTAGAAGATCTTGTAGTCCTCCTTTCATAGGTTATGGGTGCCTTGGAAGGAGATTCTTTCACCTTGGCAAATGGTGCATCTTCAATGTTAATGGCAGTCTTTGATGAGGGCTGAGGTTTGCCTGTTTTAATTCTGGTACTCTTCCTTGCCCTGAAATACATGGAGGTTTTTCTTTTCCTCTTCTACTTCTGCTTGACTGGTGTACTGAGGGTAGTGAGGGCAGCTGCTACTTCTCTTTCCAAAGTTTTAGGGGACTCTTCTCTTTGCTCTGCCCTCTCTACCTCCTTTTCTCCCTCTTCTGTCTCTTTTTCCTCCTCTTGCTCTGTCTCTTCAACTCTCCCCTCCTCTATTTCTTTTCTTTCCTCCTTCCTCTCTTGCTCTGCTATGTCACCACTAGCTTCATCTTCTCCTCCTTACTGTTCTTCCTCCTCACTGATAGTAGGACTGACATCATAAGTTAATGCCTTGATGTCATCCCCAGCTATCATATTTCTGAACACTTCCCATGCTATAGGGATTGTAATGGTATAGAGGGCTTTTTCTACTAGGATCTTGATTAGGCCATGGTGAGCTAGCTGCTGTGAATTTCATGCTTGTACCTTGGTGCTGGAGTCAATGAGGGACTAGAGGAGAAAGTAAGGGATACTGAGCTTTTGATGTGCTGGGGTATTCATGCCATATCTCAATTCTTGGAGGATTCTGAAATGATATCCATAAACAATGTTGTGCCTCCCCTCACAAGAAATGTATTTGATCACTTCCTAGCTAACCTCATCCTAGGGATATGGTATATTAGACCTCTTAATTCCATTTTTGTCTTCAACAGGGGTTTCATTATCTTGGAAAAATTTCCTCTTGGCAGCTTGGCCAATTGGTTTCTCATCTTTACTCCAAGGCAGCCCAAGAGGAAGGGTAGTGACCCTACTGATGAATTTAGGGGTTATTTCAATGGAGAGGCCTCTAATGGTTACAGTAGCATGATTTCTTGTGTGAGGGATCAGAGAGAGAGAAAATTCATGGGCAATTTCATCATCAAACCCTTCAAACTTCTCAAAGAAATTCATCCAGTTTGCCCTTGCAAATATTTCCACCACTTGAGGATGTGCATGGAGTCTAGTGGAGTTAGTGGGATATTTTATCATAAACCCCTGTCATACTGCCTGTACTTATTTTGAAAAACCAAATATGGAGGTGGAGACAAAGAATTTTGAGTGAAATATAAAAACGGAGGGGACTGTGTTTTTTTTTTTTAAACAGATTTTATTATTATCTATTTCTACCCTCTTAAAGACTCATTTTATCTTCAATTCAAGACTAATTCTTTCACATTTTGATATTCAACGGAGGGAATTCATGAACCCTACCTCCTCAGATTGAAATTTGTGCCAAAAATTCATGTTTCCTTCCTTTAAAATGACTCACTGCCCCTCTTGTAGATTTCCTATAGGTGCTCCTATAGAAAATGCCGAGAGAAAAATATGGAGGAAATCGATGGAGGATGGGGGATACGAGGATGTGGTGGCATAAGAAGACTGTTGTATGGCTGAGTTATGAGGAGAAACTGAAGAAAAGGTGGTGAGAATGCGTAGGGAGGAGTGCTCATTACTCTTTATGGTTGTTTTCGGTTATAAGTGCTCAGCTGGCACAGTCTACATTGCCCAGATTAGGACCCTTGGTCCCCACCTGCTTGGTCATCATGACCCCCCTCATAATCATCCCCACATCTCTGCATCGGAGTTAACTCTTCCTCCCACTACCTTTCCTTCGCATCTTTTGCTTGAGTTGACTGTGTGCATGTGTGGGTGATATCTCGGTTAAGTGGAGTCAACTAAATGAAGGTGGCCAAGTTAACTGGCCACCTTTCCCTCTTTCACTTTCAACCATCTCGTTGCCTTAGTATGATTTCTAACTACACAAATGCAGATAGAGGAGTGACTTAGCTACTTACCTGTGATCCGAGTGTATTTGCTGCCATCGACTATGAGGTGTTGTGGCTTTCTCTACTGCATGCCTTCATTTTCTTTCATGCATGTGATCCCTACTTGCTGATGCGTTGTTGTGTGTTGTTGCAGGTTCTTCTTTTGCTGGAGCTGAGCTGCATGTGCCTTTTCAACCTTCATACATGTTGTCCCTTGCTGTTGGTGCTAAACTTCTATGGAATCAACTGCGACAGGAATTCCTACAGGAGCTCCTATAACTGATTCTCCCCTTGAAACTTCAGCTATTTCCCTATGCTTGGATCTCGAGAATGATGCCAGAGGTGGAGATGAATGATGGAGGGATAGTAGGTAAGCTTAAGGTAAAGTTGATGGTGCCTTTTCCTCTTATTTTTGTTTTTTTTTCAAAATTGAAAAACTATTTTTCTATGTTTTTTTCTTGGAAAGGAAAAAAAATAATAATGATGCTTGGAATGTGATGCAGGCTTGGAAATGATGGCAAGGAGGTTTGAAGATGGTAAGAGGGATTATAGGTTCCTCATGAAGCTTTCTTGTCCCTCAAACTGCCTCCTGTGAACACTTTTGGCTCTCTGTAATTCCTACAGCAACCTCCTATAGAAAACACAGAGCCTCATGTAGAAAACGCAGTTTTGGAAAAAGAGGTACAGTGGGGTGAAAGAGATGCCAAAAATGATGGAGGAAGGTGTGGATAAGATGAGATGGATGCTGGTATGAATGTCAGGGTCCCCTTGGCACCTTTTTCTACTCCCTGTAGTCCTCCTGCAAACCTGCAATGCAATAAAAATTCATTTTTTTTAAATTTTTTTTAAGACAACTAGGGTGCCTCAAAGAGGTTTTCACCTTAATTGCCGGCCTTAGGCGCCTCCAAGGGAAGTTTTCACCTAGGGATCTTATTCTTTTCCTTCTTTTTTTTTTTGACATCACTAGGCGACCTCAAAAGATTTTTTCACCTCGATGATGGGACTCAAGCGCCTCATGGAGGTTTTCACTTGAGTCCTTATTTTTCTCTTTTTTCTTCAGTGAGTGGGTGAAGTGGAAGCTAAGACATCCTCCACTACCATCACTGTTTTATTCAAATCTTCAATAAAATCTTGCTTGGAGAGGGGTTTCTTGTATACTTTCAACCGATGTCCATTGACAAGCATGGGGATGGCTTTATCATCAATGGTTCTAATCAGAACTGAACCATTGTCATTGCATTTCTCCACAGTGTAGGGTCCCAGCCATCTTGTCCTCATCTTTCCTTTGAAATCCTTGTATCTTGAATCATAGAGTAGTGCCCAATCTCCCTCTTGGAATTGCTTATCCCTGATATTTCTGTCATGCCATATCTTTCTCTGAAGCTGAACTACCTCTGTATGGAGAAGGGCTTACAATCTGTATTCATCCAATCCATTGAGCTGAAGTAATCTCTCCTTCTGTGCATGGCTGAGGTCTAGGTCCAGCTGAGCTGCCATCCTTAGGGTACTGAATTCAAACTCTATTGACAGTAAATCTTTCTTCCCATAGACCAGTTCATACAGTGTGAACCTAATGGTGGTCTTCCATGTTGTGTTGTAGGCCCAAGTGGCCTCAACTAATCTGTCTGCCCAGTCTTTTCTGCTACTGTTCACTACCTTGGTTAGGATCCCTTCCAACGCTCTATTAATGACCTCCACTTGCCCATTGGCTTGTGGATGGTAAGGGGTGGAAGTCCTGTGCTTGATCTTATGATGTGTGAGCAGGTCTTCAATCAGGTTGGAAGTGAATTGACTACCTTGGTCTATGACCAACTCTCTCGGATACCCGAACTTGTAGAATATGTTTTCCCTCAAAAACTTAGCTACATTTTCCTCTGTCGCTGCTTTGATTGCTTTTGTCTCGGCCCACTTTGTCAAGTAGTTGGTGCACACAATGATGTACTGCTTCTGCCTTGAAGGGGAGTTGATAGGCCCCACAAAGTCCATGCCCCACTTCTCAAATGGCTCAAAGGTCACTTTAGGTTGCATCAACATTTCATCCTTTGGAGTGGGTTTCCCCATCCTCTGACACAGATCACACTGGCTCATGTATCTCCTCACATCCTGATGAAGAGTGGGCCAGTAGTAGCCTGCTTGCAATACCTTGAAGGCAGTTCCTTTTGCTGCAAAATGACCTCCACAAGGCTCATCATGACAGGTCAGGAGGATGTCAAAGACTTCCTCCTCCCTGAAACATCTTCTCAAGATATGATCTGGGCTAAGTTTGAAGAGATTGCCTCCAATCCAGGTGAAAGGGGCACTTTTCCTTAATATCTTGCTCTTCTCTTTTGAGGATAGGTGTGCTGGGAAATATGTTAAAACCAAGTAGTTTGTTATATCAGCAAACCATGGAGAGAGTACTAATATAGAAAATAGGTTTTCATCTGGCATTTGGTCACCCACCATTCCTTCTTCACCTGTAGGCAAATTTACTCTAGACAAAAAGTCAGCAACAACATTCTCTTTACCAGGCTTATCAATAGTGGTCAAATCAAACTACTGCAGTAAAAGCAACCATCTAAAAATGCAAGCATTTACATTTGGTTTGTTCATTAAATATATAATTGCAACATGATTTGGGCCTCTGAGAATTCGGGCAGTCACTAGCTTGCTCTTCAAGGTATCTAGGACTTCTTAACAGTTTTCGACCATATGAACTCAACATCGTTGCCTAGGAGGCCAAACAAAGGAGAGGCTAGCTTGTTGAAGTCTTTAATGAATATCGTATAATATCCATCTAAGCCTAGGAAACTTCTGACATCTCTCACCTTTTGAGGAGGTGGGACCCTTTGGATGATGGCAATTTTGTTGGGGTCCACCTACAGTCCTTGTTGAGATATTTCATGACCTAGTAGGGTCCCTTCTGTCATCAAAAACTCACATTTTTCTAGACTGAGGGATAGGTTCATCTCAATACATTTATCTAGAACTTTTCCTAGGTTAGAAAAAGCTTCCTGAAAGTCAGAGCCATAAGGAGTAAAATCATCCATGTATATTTCTACTGCATCATGAACCAATTTAGAAAATATACTGAATACCTCTCTTTGGAAAGTTGCTGGAGCGTTGCACAAACCAAAAGGAAGGACCCGGTATGCAAAGGTACCCCTAAGACAAGTGAAAGTGGTCTTATCTTGGTCTTCTGGGCTAATTTGAATCCGATTGTACCTGCTAAACCCATCTACGAAGGAGAAAAACTTTTTCCCTGCCAGACCGTCTAACACTTGATCTATGAAAGGTAAAGGAAAATGGTCCTTTTTAGTGGCTTTATTCAATTCCCGATAGTCGACACAGGTTCTCCACTTACCATTTTTCTTTGGCACTAGCACCAAAGGAGATACCCATTCACTGTCAGAGATGGGATAGATGAATCCTGCATCAAGCAATTTCTGCAGTTCTTCCTTAACAATATCTTTAAGAGATGAGTTCATCCTCCTTTGAGGTTGCCTGACTGGCTTGCAATATTCCTTGATGTATATATGATGAGTACATACTGAAGGGTGCACTCCCTTCATCTCCTTATAACTCCAGGCGAAGGCATCTAGAGGTTTTCTCAGTATGCTGCATAGCTCCTTTTCCTGGGAAGTAGATAGGGATGGATTGATTTTCAATGTTCTTTTTGGTCCGAACTCTATATTTTTAACACACAGAGATCAGTTGAGGGGTTGTTTTGGGTTTCTCTTACTATGTCTTCTAATGGTGATACACTGGGAGGTGGATTCAGAATCAAATTTTCAATCATATCATCTTCATCTTGCGGTTTCCCCCCATGGCGATTTCTAATGTACAAAGTGGTGTATAATAAACTTCATCCTCATCCTCCTCCTCCAACCAGAGAGGTAGATCATGTTATAGAAAGGGTTGGGCAGGAGGATATAGGATTAACTAGTTGGACATGTGCCCATTCTTTATGGTCATGTTCCCAGCTCAGCAGCTGATGTAGGCATCGGTTGTAGCCAACCAGGGTCTTCCCAGAATGAGAGGATACCCAGTGAGCTTTTCCTTTGGCTAGAGAACTAAGAAATCAGTAGGGTACTCCCAAGAATCAATGGAGACCATCACATCTTCCACAATCCCCTCAGGTGTCACCGTGGAGCAGTCTGCTAGCTACAACACTGTCATGGTTTTCCTTAAGTAGCCTTGGAGATTAAGTTTGAGCATTGTGTCCTTTGTCATCACATTAATGGTAGCTCCCATATCAATCAAGGTATGTGGGACCATTGTGCCATTGATGTGGACATCAACTACTGGGCTTCCAGGGTCCAGATATTTTGGATAGATGATCTGCCCCAACATCAGGTCGGAAAGTTGTTCTATGACATTGATGGTTGGGGCATCTCTCTTGTGCCTTCGTGGATGCCTAAAGCACTTCTCTTTGATCAACCTATTATAGATAGGAACATATTTTATGGCTTGGAGAAGTGGTATCTTCACACATAAATGTTTCAATTCTCCCAAGAGTTCAGTCTCTTCTGGGGTAGGCTGGATTGTCATGGATAGTCTCTCAGGAAAGTCTGGATTTGATTTAGGTTCGCTTTCGTCTTTATCTTCCTCAACCTCCGTGGGTGGAGGTTGGCTATCTGGGAGAACGTCACTGGATCACAAGTTAATTTCTTGAATCTCCACAGCATAAATTGGGTATGATGGTTCCCCACTATACACTTGCTAAGCCTGTCTTTTTTTCAAGTTTGGATTTGGTTGGGCAGGCATTTGGGGTTGCCTTGGTGGAGCAGAAGGTAATGGTTGTGGTTGGGAAGGTGGTGGAGGCAAAAGAGTAGGAGGAGATTTGTATTGGGGCCTCCACCCTTGATGAGATGCATTCCACTGAGGTTGCCGCTGAGCATCGGATTGAAATGAATGGGTGGCTGGTTGGGCATGATATTGAGATGTGAAGGACCAAGGAGGAGGCGTGGACTAGGAAGGATGAGCAGGGGGGCCCCAAGAAGGTATGGAGGTGACTTGGTTGGGGTTGTAGTATGCCTGAGATGTCCCTTGCATCCCTTGCTGGTATGGTCTAGGTCCATGCAGCCTCCTTTGCTTTATGTAATAGATCTATTCAGTGACTCCTTCGGCCCCTTGGTATATAGCTTTAAGTCCAGGCAAGGAAGGACACTTATTTGTAGAATGACCTTCTTCACAGACTGAACAAACCTCTATAGATTTCAATGGGAATTCATTCCTAGGATGCCTCCTGGTGCATCTAGGGCAAAAAATGGCCAAAGCCCTCTCTCCTTCCTCTTGTTTTCTTTTGATATGTAAGGTATCCATTTGCATGGGAAGAGTCTACAACATCTCACTCCTAAGTCTTCAAGCATGTTTCTGATTTCACCTTTAATGGATGAATTGGAAGAAGAGGTATTGGTTATGGGTTGACTCCCCCTACCTTTCTTTCTAGCTGCTCTAGAATGGTTTCTAAAAATAGTCTTTATGTCCTCATAGGATAGTTGGTAGATGTCTCCCCCAGCCAGTAGATGGAGGGTGTCTAAAAGGTCTTCCCAAATTCCCCTGAGCAGGACCAAATTCAGAGACTCAGGGTCAAGAGTACACTTGACTCTTTTGTAATTGAGCCGGAACCTCTCTTCATAGTCTTCCAAGGACTCATCACTTCCTATGGTCATTCAAAAGATTTATTATTTAGTATATTTTAACCTACAATAGCCTCGATACTTGTTGTTAAAGACCTGCTGCATCTGAGCCCAAGTTGTGATGCTATTTCTAGGTAATCCCATGAACCAGCGCAGTGTTGTGTCTTTGAGAGTAGAAGGGAACAGTTTCAACTTTTGCTCATCTTTTGAATAGTCGTAAGTTTGACAGATGACAACAAACTCAAACAAGAAGGTGTCAGGATCTTCTATAGTTAGACTATGGAAGTGAGGTAGGGCTGAAGGACTTATATTCCTCATTTTGGTGTCCCCATTGGTCTCCCGAATGGGGAAGGTACCCTCTATTCTCTCTCCATTTCCCCTAGCGTTTTTGTTTTTAGCCATTGGCTCCAGAGGAATGTTTTATTCTTCTTCTTCCCCTATAGGTTCTTCAAATATGTCTAGATGTTCACCTAAGGGTTCTTCTTGATTGTAGCCACCAAAGAAGAGTGAAGGTTGGCTGTGTGAAGTAGTGGGGGTGTTGGGAAATTTTTTTTCTAAGTTATCTCTACTCCTACGAGGCATGAAAGGAAATATTTTTGGTTGGTTTTTTTTTTTCTTTGTCCCCACACTGAAAGTATATGTAGAAACTGAAATTGTGATTGAAAAAAACAAAATGCAACTAGCTGAAATGAACTTGCTAAATAGAAATTCGCAGAATTGAAAAGGAAAGCAAGGAAATGTAGAACTGAAAGAAAAGAAATGACTAGTCTACTTTTACCGGAATAAACTATTAGCAGAATTTTGCAATAGGAAATAGAAGAAAGCAGTAATCGCAGAATACTTTGATGCTTCCCTAGAAACAACGCCAAAAGTGATGAGCGCTAGTATTGTAGCAATAATGGTGTAACTCCTGGGCTACCAACTTTACTTTTATCAACCCGGTACTTCGTAACAAACTTGGAAGCGTCAGTGCTATATGCCTAAGTACTAGTTCTCACTGCAGGTTGTCACTTGGTCAGCCGGTGTGAGATCACTAGGAGCTCAAGCCAAATTCTAGATATTTCAGAAGAAGCTCTATGTGTGATGAAAGGAAAGAAAGATTACTCAACAGATGCTATTCTAACTGCAGAAAGGAGAAAGACTTGAATGTAAAGCAAAACCTAGTAAACCCTAATTAACAAGCTAATTCTACTTTTGCCAAAAACACTATGAAAACCATGAAAGAAAATCCATTACCTACTCAAGGAGGTAAAAAACATCTAACCAGGTTATTTTTGA
This sequence comes from Pinus tabuliformis, assembly GCA_031772625.1. NCBI lineage: Eukaryota > Viridiplantae > Streptophyta > Pinopsida > Pinales > Pinaceae > Pinus > Pinus tabuliformis. The sequence continues at coordinate 674,412,168 of CM062807.1, forward strand.
AAGTAAATAAGAAAAAAACATGTCTTTGGACTTTTATGTGTTTTTATGTGAATTTAACATGCATCTAATTTATTGTGTGTGAGTGTAGTAGCGAACAGGTGGCGTTAGAGGGCGGTTTCGGATCTTGGAAGGATGTAGGATGGTGTGGATAGGTCCTAGGAGGTCTTAGGTGGCCTTTTGGAGGCTTTTCCCACATTCGGCCTTCAAAATAAAGCCTACAGGAAAAACTACAGGAGGACACAGGAAAACTACAGGAGAAAACAGGGAAACTACAGGACGCCTACAGGAGGAGGCCGAGAGAAATTTTCACTATTTTGAGAGTGTGAGAGTGGGTGGAAAAGGTGGATGAAGGTTGGAATTAGGTTTTAGGGTGCCTAAGGTCTATCATTAATCACCAGGAGAGAGAAAGATGATTGGGTTTCTCAAGGAGAGAGGAAGAAGTTCTATGAAAAATGAAGGAAACTAGGGTAGAATTGAGGTGACGTTTGGGAGACCTATAGGGCATGGATCAGATGGAGGGTGTGATTGTTGGTAAGCTGGCCTACTACTGGAAGAGATCTGCTGCATAGAAACTAACATTCAACCAAAAAAATCAAGCAACCAATGAGATGAGTGCATCCTAGGAAAAACAAAGTTTTGCATTAAAATGGCCTAAACTATGATGTATCGAAGGAAATGCTGAGAAATTCTGTAAGCAAGGAAAGCATGCAAAAGGACTATTGCAAATTAGGAAGTGAACATGATAAAGAAGATCTAAGGCAAAGCAAAACTGGACTATCAACCTACTAGAGAGCTGCAAACATTAGAAGTCCTAGGAATGAGGAAAATACGTGTTTTTGGGGCAGCAAGAGAGTCTGTGCTTCAAATCATGGTCCCAGAGGGAGGAAGAGAGGAAAAGGCACTATTGATAGCCTTTTGAATATTCTCTAATCACTACTTAACTTGCTACAAAAAGCACAAATGGAAGCAAGCTACTAAATCATCAAAAGCAACCTATTCTTAACCATAAGAGAAATACATCTAACAACAAACTAATCTACAAACTGAAGTAATGTATACAAATACAATTAAAGAGTGGTTTGGCTACTTGGATTGGGCCCTAACCCAAGAGCTTCATCCCTCTGAGGTAACTCAGTGCTAGCTCAAAAAGGATTCCATCCTCATTATCAAAAAATAGCGAGATTACATGAAACTGTCATAAAATAGTAAGCTCTAAATTTGAGAAGAGTTTACACAAGAAAAAAGTCAACTCTAGTGAGGCCCTAGGCCTCTCTACTTATACATCTGAAGCTACCAATAGCTTCCTTAAAATCAGGGAGGCTTGGCTCCCAAAACTCGAGATAACTATCAATCATCTTCCACTTTCTCGGCTGCCTTCTAGTGCATGATTCCGCTATTTGTACTCTGAGCTGAATGAAGGGGAATTTGAAGTGAGGAGCAATAAATGTGGGGATTCCATCCTATAAGTCCTTTCCTCTATCTACTTCGAGTTACTGCTGCAGTTTGACCACTAGATTCTTGACTTTGACCTCGAAATCCATCAATAATCTGCATTAAATACACGTTAGACCACATGGCATAATAAATAACTCAACTCACCCTATAAGCATAAATATAATCAGAAAATAATACAATAAGCTAAGAGAATGGTTGATTTGACTAGGTTAGGAGGTAAAATGAGCCCATATAATTACCCATTTATGAGGCTCATCACTAATGTTTTAGATTGAGTCCATGTAAAAGTGATTTGGGAATAATCCTAGCTAATTGGCTAGATTATTTTATTACAAGTCACTTGGTCTACTGGATTATATTTTGTATCAAAGAAATGGATAAATATTGAGGGTCTATAACGAATGGGTGTTCCCACTTCATGTATTAAATTGTAATATATTGATGTGAAAAATATTTAGTTCATGGTCTCTTATAATTAAACACCATGGCTAAATATTAGAGGGTTAGAAAAATTATCAATCCCCTCATAAGTAAATTAATTAAATTTTCTAGCAAAATTAAATTAAAATCCTAAGCCAGAAATTTAATTTTGTGTCATGGGTAAAATTAAATTCTCCAATGGTGAAATTCGCAGGTTTTAAAGAAGTTAAATTTTAGAGGTCCCTGACCAAGGGAATATTGAATAAATCAAGAAATTTTGGACCCTTGGGACTTGGTGGTTAAGTCAAAGTCAATTTTTTGAGGAAATTAACTCAAAATAATTAATTTTGAGTTAATTAAAAATTGATTAGATGAAAAATTCGTTTTTTCCTCAAAAATTGAATAATTTCGATCTTGATGATTAAAGTTTAGTTAAATTTTTATGAACGATGGATATTAATTTAATAGGGATCAAACCAACTAGCGGTTAGGGATTTTACCTATAAATTAGAGGTTGGTGTCAGTCTATCTTTTCATCCGATCTTTGAATCGTGTACTAAGCTCTCAAGCTCTCTTGTAGATTTTTTTGGAATAAATGAAAAAGTCTTTGGGGTTTCAATGTGCAGTGGTGTTCCTCTTCATGAATCTATGGTAACATTGTTTTAATTTCTGCTTAACATTATGTGAAAACTATCAATCAGTAACTCTCTTAGAATAATATGAATACATGTAACTTATTCAGTTTGTCGTATCTAGGGTAACATTTTTAATTTTGATTGAACTAGTAGGTATCTCTATTTCTTCATAATTTTATTGTTGTTCTATTTCTTTACTTGGTTTCATGGTTGATCTAGTGTTTGCAGAAGATCTCTCAGGTTCTCATTGAGAATTTGGGGATAGTCCTTGGTTGGACCAACCAACTCTGAGCACATATTTTTCTGAAGAGTCTACCTCATATAAGCCCCAAGATTTATCTAACAATTAATATTTTTTATGCAGGGTCTTTTGGGGCTAGTACCTCTTTAAAATTTTCAAAATATTTTAAATATTATGTGGAAAATTTGATAGATTTGGATAGTAAGAGTCTTATATCTTTAGATCTGGGAGTGGATTTGGACTCATGCTCCTAAAATCTAATAGATCTGCAACCTTTGTACATAGATCTATATATTTTTTGTATAGATCTGAAGTTTTTCTTAGTTTGAATTTTAAGGTTTTTGTTCATTTTTGTATATTTGGGATTTGGGTATTTTTGTTTTTTATTTTCAGGTGCAGATCTAAAAGATAAATTTAATTTGAAACCAAATATAGACCCTAGAGGGCCAGATCTGGCCTCAATCTGATTTCGCAATGATAAATTATTCAAAGTTATTTTTCTGAGGGTTTCATCTAAGGGTTTTATAAGTTTTTTTGAGGACAAATCTGAAGCAGAAGAATATCACTTTAAAAAAGGAATTTCTATAATTTCTTTTAAGGTTCTTGGACTACCATTTGCTGTCTGGAAGCTCTTCAAAATTCCTCTTCTACCATTTATTGCATCTTTTTCTTCTCACTGATCTCTTTGTTTCTCTAAAATTTACTCTCCCTCTCAGCCAAATCGCTATTTTCTTCTGAACTGTGTTTTTCCTCCCATCTCTCTCTCTATTCTGCATATTCTCTCCTTTGCATTTGTTTTTATTCGTCCCTCTATCACTACCTGCATTTCCATTCCTCCCTACGTCGCAACTTATTCTCAACTCTTGTCTATGTCCTCCCTTCTCCCGCATCCCTCATTTCCCTCACTGCCATCTCCCTTTCTCTGTTGGCACTACGTCCTCCCCGTCGGTTGCCCAAGCTCCCTCATCTACGGGTACCCTCCTTGTTGCATATGTTTTCGATGCTCCCTCATCCTCGGCCTATAAATAGTAGCGTTTATTTTCTTGCTGCGTTGCCATCTCCTCTACCATCATTCAAAATCCCTACTCTCCTTTTCACGGTTTCCCTTAGATATCTTTTGAAGTTTCGATTTTTTTAATGTGTGACTTTTGATTTTGATTTTTTAATTTTTTTTTTTTTTAAAGAAATCAAATTTTTCTTTTAAAATTTGTTGGCTTTTTTTTTTTATTTCATTTTGATTTTGTTATTTTTTTTAACAAAAAGAAAAAATTTAAAATTTTCGATTTTCATTTTGGGCTTTAAAAAGAGAATTAATTTAAAGAAAAATTTAAAAGGCTTCAACAATTTCAAACTTTTATGTGGCCTTTAGGCCATTAATTTTTTTAATTAATTAAGCCTTTTTTCTCTTTTTTCCACATTAAAATTTTTATTCATAAAACTTAGCACGTTAAATTTGACGAAGGAATAATTAAATTTTTAATCTAAAGTTCCTTTTTGGGGTTTTTGTGTTAAGGGCTTGGGATTTTCTTTTATCTTAAAAGTGAAACCTTTTGAGGGGTAAATTTTTTTAAATTTCTATATAGTCAAAACACATCTAAATATTTTTTAAATCATCTCTAAAGTTTGACTATAGGAAAACAAGGAATTTTTCTGGATCGAGGTCACTTAAGATTTTTATTTTTATTTTTTATGTTTATTTTTATTTTTGATTTTTAATTTATTTATTTTATTTTATTTTATTTATTTATTATTATTTTTTTCCGGAATTATTTGAAGTGTCTAACATTTGAATTTCATAGTTTTAAATCATGCTAAGGGTGTTTTTTTATGCTTTACATCTATTGAGATTTATTGTCATTTAATTAATTCTAAGTGTGGTTTAATTACTTGAATTATTGGATATTCATTGCATATTAAATATTTTGCAAATTTGTCAAGTAATTATTAAGTACTCTTTCATGGAATTGTAATAAACTGCATATCTTTTATTTCCTAAACTGAGTATTGTTTTTGAAGAATCTATATAATTGGAATTGATATTAAATCATGAAGAAAATTTTGCTCTCTATGAGCTATAATTGCATTGGAAATAATATAGTTAAATTGAAGTGATAATCTTGTGATTTAAATGGGAATTACATTATGATATTTTAAGCATGTTGCTGAGAAGTTCATCTTTTAGTTTTTGTCTAGTGAGGTGAATATTTATTTGGGCGATTAAAGGTTTTTTGGCTTATAGCTCTGAAGCAGATCGTGGCATAAGCACTTTCAATCCTTGAAATCTAACTCCATCCCATCCTCCAATCATCTTGCGCATTTGCATATTAAGTTAGTTTTGCATAATTAAAATTTACTTCCAAGCATAAGCTTGGTCGATAGAATGATAGGTACCCGTCCATGTTTTCTTGAGAAGCCTGTTTTTAATTGTACTTAAAACGGTGACCTTTCAGTCGTGAGAGCCACAACTCTCTGCAGTGCCGGAGGCGCCGGGTATGTTATATTTCTAGGAGAGGTATTGCTAATCACACCTTAGTGTGCTTCACCTTATCTTCTCTCTGGCACATACTATGGAATCATGCTCAATATAGAAAGAATCAAAGGGTTAAAACTTAGATAGGAATTTAACTAAAATTAACTAAGGTTCCTGCATCTCACATTAGTTTTAGGATCTACATTTCAAATAAGATAGTCATTCATCAAAGCAGAAATTACTCATCATTTACTTGGTCCTAAATTTTATAGAAAAATAGTTGACTCCATAAGGCACTAGTATCAATCGTTTAAATCTAATTGAATCCTATAAGTCTTGTTAAATATAAAACAAGTAGTTGGTCACTTGAATGTGTCTCCCAAACTGGTTGGTTCCCAAATAGTTCTCCTTCATCTCATTTCCGTAGGGTCTACCCCCCTTAGCTTGATGTCGGGAGACTGCTTAAATGAAGAGATTAGGGATCAAGGTGATAACACCCGATCTAAATTGTTGTCGCGGTGCTTAGACATTCTGTGCCACAACATTTTTTGGCGCCATTATCAGGGACCAATTTATTGGATCTTGGCTTTACGACATTCATCTTCATTTTTTTAGTGTTTTAATAATTTCTTACCCCATCAATGCCACATTTTCTAGCGCCATTATATTTCTTCATTTTTTCATCACCTTATCTTTCGTCATCTCATTAATCCTTTCATCTGCACTTTTAGCACCTGCACATTTCGGTTGGTTTCTCGTTTGGGTGGCGACTCCACTTATTCATCCATTATTCCTCAGATAAAAAGCCCTCCCTAATATCCATTTGCTTCTCCCTGACTAACCTTTGTTTCTTCCTATTGGATCTTGGAGATAGATTCATGTTCAAGTGGCGACTCCACCTCTTTCATTTCTTACAAGAATTTCTGCTATAAGCTCTCTTCTTGTGTATCTCTTGTTTTTCTTGAGAAAGGATCTTTCTCTCTAGCATCCATTTGGCCCCTCCTTTTCCCTTTGGGCAATTCATCATGGATGTGTTTGCCCCTTGTAACTTTCCTAATATTCAAGGTTATCCTAATGATCTTCCAGAGAATGGGATTGATAAATTGACTTATTTTCAAGGAAATAATTTAATTAGTGTTGATGCTCATCTGAAATATTTTGGTTCTTGGGTAGGTAAGTATGCAAGGGTTGTTGATTATAATCATGAAGATGTTAAAATGAGCCTCTTTGTTCTTACCTTGGATAAAGATTCTTTGGATTGGTTTACAGAAAAGCCTGATAATTCATTTGATTCTTTGCAATCAATTATTAATGCCTTTAAGGAAAAGTATGGAGATAAGAGAGAAGAGAGACATCTCATAAAAGCTATCAGTGTCATAAAAAAGAGAGAAAATGAGACAGTTGAAGAGTTCAACAAGAGATTTAATGGCATTATTAAAGAAATATCTACATGTTATAAGCCTCTTGATAAGCCTCTTATAGATTTTTATATCGATGCTTTTAATCCTAATACATCTTATGAATTGAGACAAGCTAAGAATCGTGATTATAAAGTTGCTCCAACTTTAGCTATATAGCTTGAAAAAGATAAGAAGACATATGGGAAGTCTAAAACCCTAGATTTTGATAGGGCTTCGACCAAATCAAAAGAACCTAAAGAAGAAGAGGTTAAAGAATTAGATGATGAGCCTATGCAAAAATTACTGCAAAAATTGAAAGCATGGAGCCTAACCAAGAAAAATTAATCTCTAATCATACTAAGGAAATAATTACTTTGTAGTCTAGGTTGATCCAAATGGAAAGAGCTCAAGCAAAAAATTTTCAACCTAGGATTAACAATAATAATCAAAGCAATAATACTTAGTAGACAAAAGGCCAATCTAGTGAGCAGAGGCCTCTCAATCCACTGTAATTTGTAAATCAAGTGAATGAGGCTCTACCTTGTTGCAGGGAATGTGATTCTTTTCATGAAGAGGCTACTTTCCATATCGTCAAAATAATCTTAGATAGTAGAATGGCAAGGACAGGTAATCAATTCAATTTTGTTGGTAAAGAATATCATTTGTCTCAGGAAAATTGGGTAGAAATTAAAGAGCATAGTCAAGAAATTATACCTTGTACATCTTCCAATAGTATCAATAACTTTGACCATGATAAGGATATGAAACTAAATCAAGTGCAGGTAATTAAGAATATGGAAGACAACCAAGCTCAACTCATTCAGAACATGGAACTTAACCAAGCTAGGTTAATGGAAGATCACACCAGGGAAATGAGTTCTATGAAAAATAAGTTGTTGTCTATAGAAGAAAAACACATTAAGGAAATGAAGATCATGGAAATTAATCAATGTGATCACATAGCCAGTGTGGTAGAAAAGTGTGTTTAGAAGATGGAGGCTACGAGAACCAATATGCAAAATCATCATGAGAAAGAGATAAACTATATGAAAACTTTCTACATAGGCATGAAAGTGAAGAATGATAAAATTATAAAGGGCATGAAAGTTAGTCAAATATATCTTCAGAACAGATTAAAGATAATGGAAGTTAATCATTCTAATCATATGTCCATTATTCATAATCATATGATTGCAATGGAAGAAAAACACACTCGGGAAATGAAAAATATGAAGGCCAATCATATCACTTTGCAAGATAGATTCATGAAAAGTGAGCTCAATCAAGTAGAATTGATATTAAGGCATGCCAAAGAAATGAGTTCCATACATAAGAGGTTGGAAGAAAGGAAATCACAGGTACAAAAGTTTCAATCTGATCCATATGGTAGATGTCAAAAAATCAAGGAGCTTTCCACAGATCATAACTCTCCTAATCAATTAAAGAAGGTCACGTCTTGTTGAGAATATCCTGATAAAGTGGTTGACACCATTAACGAAGATTTAGTTGAGGATGACATGGTCAAAGAAGAAACTGGAAAGGATCAAGTTATAACTCATAACACTTGTGAAATTGATCCATCATTTATCACATAACATATGCAGTATGAAAAGAGGCATGTCACAAATATCTTAAATACTTCATCTGAAAGTTCTCAAGTATAATGTTCCACATCATCAGTGATACAGCTTGCCACAAAGAAAATCATAAGGAAAAAAGAAAAATAATAAGGAAGCGCTTTGATGCATCTGACAGCCGTGAGCAGCTCAATTTTTGGATAAGACAAAGTCCTACCATATGCAGGATTGGACATGGCACATCCAAAAAACAACCAACAAATATTCTAGAAAGAAGGAAAATGCTCTGTATGTACTATATTGAACACATCTAATGCCGTAAGGCATCCTTTGTATTGTATCTCTAACCCTACACCTTGTTAATTCAACATTTCATTTTCTAGTTAGATTAGATTTACATTTCATGTTAGTAGAATAGTTAATAAATGAAGAGCTTATATTTTCATGTGCTTAATATTGTATGATGAATTTTGGATGGACACTACTTATATAATCTATAGATGAAAACAACATAGATAGATGACTAAATTTGTTGGAAGGATTTTTTTGGTTCATGAATTTTCCGATCAAGAAAAGATTACATTTTCACTCCTCAGAGCTACCCCCCATGTCAAGGACTAGTGGGAAACCTACTGTGAACAAAAGTACAAGAGGGAATCCTAACTTTTTTTAGTTGCACCCACTTGGAATTATTTTCGAGATTCCATCAAGGAACAATATTACCCTATCTGAAGCTATGAAGATAAATACATAAAGTGGACCATGATGTGACAGGCAAGGGACTAAGATGTGTCAGAGTTCACAAATATTTTTCATACCCTTCGCATGAAGCTAGGTATCAAGGATTCTGAGTGGCATTTGGTACTCAAGTACCACGACTATCTACAAAAGTACATCTAGGATGATATGGAGTTCCTAGGCATCTCCTCACTTGGCTTCGCCTATCGCTATGTTGTCAAGATCGAGCAAAAATTTAAATAGAAGAATAAATAATTTGAATATGAAAATCTGAAGCAAGGGAAAGGTTCTCCCATACCTCAGAACAAAGGACAAAGCCAAGGTGAGGTGACCCAGGACAACGCACTGAAACTGAAAGTAAAGAACAACATTATGAAGACAAATAAGAACATTTCGAATTGGTGTGAGTTCTATAAGGACCCCACTTACAACACAAGTGAGTGTCGAGCCAACCAGTCACTGGTGGTCAAGATTAAAGATTTTGATTCAGATGCATGTTCCAACTCTGAGTTAGAAACTAAAAAAGGGAACAACAAAGGGAAGCATATTATTTATGTGGAGCATAGTGCCACCATTTCCACCACCAATATCCATAATATTGAGCTCGAAGATCCAGAGGAGGTGAGTAACACTTCCACTCACAGATGTGGGTGAAGGGCTCTCCGTTGTAGTTCATTGTCGAAAGCAGAAACCAAAAGAACCTCATTTCAATAGAGGTTGTGAAGTGGTTGGGCCTACCGAATACACCACACTTATAGTCATACACCATTAGGTAGCTTCACCAAGGGAGAGATCTCCATGTCAGTCAAAAGTGTCTCCTTCCCTACAACATCAAGCCCTTCACAAATGAGGTACTATTTGATGTTGCTCCTCTTGAAGTTTGTAATGTATTATTAGGCCAACCATACTTGTAGAAGTGTCATGATGTGTATGAGTCTAGGCCTCACACTATCAATATTTATTTTGGAAATAAGTTATATAGGATACTAAAGGTAGCACTACCTACCAACATCTCTTTGATCTTTTCGAAGAAATGCACTAAGATCATTTCCCAAACCGATAAATTTTTCTTCCTTATGATTAGCCCTTAGGGAAAGAAGAAGACTATGGCCATATCCACAACCTCTAGGTAGGGCTCCTCTACATGGAAGGAGAAGATGGACAAGGTCATGGAAGAGTATAGGGACATATTCACCTCACCCATATGGGTACCCCTACCCTGTCAAGTCAAACACTCCATTGACTTCACTTCAAGCACACCGCTACCTAATGGACCGATCTACCGATGCTATATTCAAGAGAACAATGAAATTAAGAGGTAGATTCAAGACCAATTGTAGAAAGGGAAAAGTAGGAGTTACACAAAAATATCGTCACCATGACTATTTGCAGTCAGTATGGGTCTATCATCACTTATATTGTCCTCCTAAGCAAGTCTCAGACCTCAGCTCTTCATGTCAAGCTTTGAAAATGAGAGAAATACATTAAAAATCAACAAAGCTCTGGTTCCGCACTTTCTCTCACTATTACCTGCGGTCCTGCACCCCCTGTTCACATTACCTGCAGATTGCTCGCTCTGTCTCTAAAGGAGTGGGTGTGGACCCCTATGAAAGTAAAAAAGGCACAAGTTTATTCTAAAAAACTCACTTTGGGTTAATTCTAGATGATTCTAGAAGGAATTTTGACGTGGATTGTTCGCTCCTAGGTGGTTCATGCATCCCAAAAGAGAAGGAGCGAATCCCTTGATGAGAGGAGCTATCCCTTTGAAGGAGGGCTTTATCCCTTTGAAAGAGGACCTAGTAACTTCCCTCCATTGCACTATAAATTAAGGCATTGGGCTGGTTGCTAGAGAGGTTAGAAGCTAAACATTTTTTAGGGTAAATGCTGGTGGAATTGAGACTTCCTAGTTAAGCTTTAGAGGAGAGATCACATACCTTTTGGCTTCATAGGGAAGAGAGTGAAACTTGTCAAAGTAGAGGAGACTTCTTGTTGGACCCTGGGAGGAGCTTGTACAACATCAAGGCACAAGTTGTAAAGTTCTTCTTTGATTTGAATTAATACAATCAGGTTCATTTTTCTCAACAAATTGTCTTATGTCATTTGTTTCATGAATTCCTTGATCATCATGATAAGTATGCTTTATGATATTGGCTTTTCAGGTGCTATTTAATTTTTTTGCTTGTTTGTGTTTGCAGATTCGCAACAAGGGAGCTCATTTGGATCAAAGGAGCGAGGCTTCCACAAACTTGCATTGGACCCAAGGTAGGCCTAAAACACTTGTTTGCCTTTGTTTATATATTGCATATTTAAAGAAAGATAGTTTTTGATTGGCTTGCTTGTCACTAGATAACATTAGATACTAGGGAGGTCGGTTTTGTCCGCAAGATCGACTCATTCCGTGTGACAAAATGGCGACCATACTGGGGACTTGATTTTTTCCTTTTTTTTACTTTGACCTGAGAAACTGTGTTTTTGTTTCTATTTTTGGCTTGTTGTGTTTGGAATTGGGTAGATTTAGTAGATCTTGGATTATTTTTCATTTTTCATAACTTTGGGAGAGGACCGCACCCTCGGCTTGCAACACAGTGCAGACCTCTCCGCACTTTTGCTTTTCGCATAGAGCGGTACCAGACCTGTGTGAACTGTGGGCTTGCGGACCTTGTCAAAATTTTGGAAAACTTAAGATTTTCTCTTTTAGTCAGCTTAGTTTTTATTTTGGTTTTTATATCCCCTGCCCAGACCTACATGTGACTTGTCAAAAGCTTTCCTTAGGTTAATTCCATTGGTGTTAGGGTTTTAGGTGAAATTCCTAGAATTTTTGGTTGTCGAGCTTGGTTTTCATTTTGGTCTTGTAGTAGCTGAAAGCTTAGAAGCTGTAGGAGCCTCAGATCACCTTGGTTTTTACTGGCCTTCTTATGAGTCTGACCATTTGCAAAATCTACCTTTGTTGAGGAATCCATCTTGTGTTTCTCTTTGCGAAACTTCGAAAAGAATTGTGTTAAAAGTTTGGATTTCATTTTTAGAAAAGAAAACAAAAATTGGTTGTTTTTTGACTGATTTGTGATTCTGGACAAATTAGTCCTTAGTTTGCTTATAGCTAAGTAAAAAGTCCTTGAAAAATACATCTTGTAAGCTTTGACTTCAAATAGTTTTTTATAGTTTATAGATCTCAAGATTAGAATTTTCCATAGTTTTGAGTGTTTTATGAAAAATAAAAAAAAATCTCTTTTGGAAAAAATTTGTTTTTGTAGTATTTGAGTGTTTGAAAGAAAAGGGAAATTTTCGTGAATATAAATAGTTGTCTCGTTTTGAGTGCATTGGAAAAGACAAAAAGCTCTTCTTTTGATTTGTTTGTTGAGAAAGATTTGTGTTTACAAGCATTTGCATTCTCAAACTCTTTCCTAGCTAGAAGTTCATTGAAGGGAAAAGATTTCTTAATCATCTTAAGTGCATTTTTTAGTGTTTTCGAGTTGAGTCTTCACACCACAAGTTTCATATCCGCACCTCTTGACTTAAACAAAAACCAATAAAAATAACTCTTAAAGTAAAATCTATCTAGTAATATTTTTATTTCTAGGGCTCTAATACACCAACATAGCTTAGGCTAGTGTCTTGGAGTAGGGAGTAATTAACTCTCCAAGATAGTAAAACAAACAAGTAGTTGTATCTTGCGGTAGAGAAAAATCCAATTGTTACATCTATGCTTTGGGAAAGCTCCTCTTAAAGGAGAAGCACGAGATCATGTCCGAACCAGTGTGGGAATCAATCCTTCCTCATTGGGAATGACACTAGATATTCACGTATTAAAAATGGTAAACCTTGGATTAACCATTGTCGAGGAGCCTGGGGTCACATGTTGGTAAACCTTGGATTATGTCAAGGAGCCTTCAAGGGGATTGAGCTTGTTACTCTGCCCTTGCATGTGTATTGGATCGTAGACTGTTCCCCCAGGTATATTTGTTTTCGTTGGTAACCTTAGTGACCATATTCTATAGGATTCTTCCTAAGGTGATGGTGGCAGGAAGATCCCACTGTACCTGGAGCAGACGTCGGCTAGACTCACTTGGATTTTCTGGGGGGTTCTCTTCACTCGAGATGGTTTAGTGGAGGAACTTGTGCCAGTCTATTTATTAAGTAGGTTGCTGGCGTAATTGTTCCAACCACCATTTCTGTATTGAACTCTGCGACGTTGGATTTCATCACCAACTAGTGTTTTCAGTACAGAAAGTTATTGTTTGTGTGTGGTTTGATCTCCTAGATTCTTTAGGCGTGTGATTCAAATTTGTTTGGTTCTTTAGAGGCTTTAGGTGGTTTTCATTGAGATTTTCCTTTGTTTGCGTGTGAAGTAGTTAAAATATTTAATTGTGGCTAAATTACCGAGGAAGTCCCGTAGACTTCGGGGCCAACCTCCTGAGTTTTCACCAAGCCAGCCTGAAGGGTTAAGAGCCCTTGTAACTCCTATAGATAGTAGAGTGGGGTCACCTGAAGAAGGAGAGTCTTCTTTAGTGGTACATCTTGATTATCAAGCTTTAGTAACAGATTATAATCCACAGTCTGTGTCTGTTTCCGAAGTTACTGGTAGTTTTTCATCTACTAGTGATTTAGGTGAGGAAATTGAAATATCTAAACCTGAAACTGAATTTGCTGCTACTCCAACATCGAGATTTTCCTCTCCATGTTCTAGTGGTCCTGGTTCACCCAGGGTAGAAATAATAATTACCCAAAGTCTTCCTTCTGGACTAATAGCTTTTGAAGAACTTGCTTCTCCGGAAGAAGAAGGTATCCCTATCCCTGAAAATCAACCTGATATAGAGCTTAGGGAGCATGAATCAATCTTTTACAGTCCACCTAGGAGCAGTGCTTGGTATCTTTCATTGACCAATTTTTTGGAAAACCCGGAACTAAGTTTTTCACCACCTCGTATTCCTTTTCACCCAACACCTAGGGGTTACTATCCTCTACTAAATATGTCAAGATAGTCGTCCATGTTTTCTCAATCTCCAGAAACCTTTTTGTACGGCGGTACTTCTATTCCCTCTGGGTATCAGTCACTTACTGGTACTTTTTTGGGAGCATCTCCTCAACCTATTGAACAAGGGTTATTAAATGGAAATAATGGAACTAAGTCATTGAGTGTAGAAGATATTCTCATGATGTCAGGTACTAATCCTAATCCTCAACCTCAAGGTGGCCAGTTACCACCTGGGGGGCAGCCTCAAAGTCCTCAATTACCGCCTGGGGGGCAACCTCAAGGTACCCAATTTGTGCCTGGGGGGCAACCTCAAGGACAGTACATACCTACGAGATAGTACATTCCTCAAGGTCAACCCTAGACTCAATATGTACCTCAAGGTCAACCCCAGTATGAATATGTACCTCAAGGTCAACCCCAGTATCAGTACGTGCCTCAAGGTGAGTACCCAACCCAAGGTTTCCAACCACCTTCCGGTAAATCATATGTTCAAGGAACTGGAAATGTACCTTTGAATTATCAACCCTACCCTCAACCTGTTATGGTCCTCCATATCCTCAACTTGTTATGGGTCCGTACCCTGGAATGAATTTAGTGTGGGATCCATCTCAAACTCAACAAGTCGTGCAACCGAATGTACAGTTGTCATCTCAAATTGGACAACCCTTGGTTTCTGGTTCACCCCAGCAACCTGTCCAGTCTACTATTCAAACTTTTGCACCTTCTGTAGTTTCTCAGCTTGGGCCTAGTACGCCTCATACTCTTCCTCAAACGGCTTCTGCGACTGCTGCAACATCTATTCAATCTACCCCACCTACTTCTGGAGTATCGACAGCTCTAGTTTCTACTGTTCCTGTATCAACTCCTTAGACATCTTTACCTCAGTTTGGACCCACAATTCAGACTTCGGTTCAAATGCCTGTAGGACAACCTGGTTCAAGTACAGTTGTCACAAGTCAACCTCAATTTACTTATCAACCGTACTAGCGACAGTACCAATTCGGTCCTGCTGTGCAGCAGCCAGTCTATTAGCATCAACCGTACCCTATGTATACATATCAACAACCTCAACAACCCCAGTACGGTCCAGTTAATCTTAGTTTTCCGGGAGGATATAATATTCCAAATTCAATTCCAATTCCTAGTTATCCTGGATATCCTCCTCCTGGGGCTGGTCTCATGACCCAGAGTTTTAGGGACCCTAATCGTCAGTTACCATTTATCGCAACTTTGGACTTGCCTGATTTGTCGCGCCTTACAAACAATCCAATTAACTATCTTCCATTTTGGCCGCCAATGCTGAATAAGTTTCCTAGTGATATTCCTAAGTTTGAAGGAAAATCAGGAGAGGACCTGTCGAACCATGTGATGACTTATCACCTCTAGTGTGCGTCTAATTCCATTTCAGATGATTCAATCCATTTAATGCTTTTCCAGCGTACTCTAATTGGTCTTGCAGCCAAGTGGTACATTGAGTTACCGCGAGCCACTTTTTATAACTTTAGTCAGTTAGCTACTTCGTTTTTAACTCATTTTCAGTTGCCTATCAGATATGAAAATGGCACAGAATTATTAACTTCGTTAAAGTAGTCTATGTCCACTTACATTTCAGATCACATTCATGAATGGAGACGTCGACGACATTTAGTGAAGGTTTTTATTCCAGATTAGATCTTAGCTGAATGGTTTGTAAAATATTTATTGCCAAAGATCACTGAGGATGTGGCTAAGGCCTGAGTCGTTACTGAGGAGCAAGTAATTGCTCAAGCACAGTACCTTGATTTAGTTTATACGCAGTCAGGTACGTTACACGAGAAAATCCCCGATCTTCCTAAGCAAAATCAAATCTCTGCAGCTCCTTCAGGGTCTCATGCCGTTGATGGTATGATTGGTACGGTTAATACCAAAAGTAAGAAGAAGTCTTCCAAGAATTCTTCTCCTATCATAACCTTGCCAAATTCCCCGACAAGAGATTCTTCGGCAGAAATTTCCACTGATATTCATGTTGTATAGTCATCTACAGCCAAATCAAAATCTGGCGATAAGAAGAAAGGGAAGAAGAAAAATAAAACAGATAAAAATTCGAAAGAGAAACTAGAAAAAGCGTAATCAAATGATGAGAAATTCAAACCTCATTATCCTTGTCTCATTTGTGACGAAGAGAATTTTACAAGAGACTGCCCTCATCATGTAGAGGTTGCGAAGATTGTCAAAGGTTCCCAAATGCCTGCTGTTTTGAGTGATCCTTTTCCAAGTCAAGACGGTAAGATGATAGGTTCTTCCTCAAATGCCAACGAAGAACCCATAATGATGATGTCCCATGTTAGAATTGCGACTTGATCGCATGATTATGGAAGTAAAATTCTTGTTGATGGTAAAGAAGCAGAATC
The DNA here is from genome assembly GCA_031772625.1 of Pinus tabuliformis. Taxonomy (NCBI): domain Eukaryota; kingdom Viridiplantae; phylum Streptophyta; class Pinopsida; order Pinales; family Pinaceae; genus Pinus; species Pinus tabuliformis. The sequence continues at coordinate 674,428,466 of CM062807.1, forward strand.
TTCTCATTCTAACCCATCAACCTTAGCTCTTGGTTCCAATCCACTACAAATCGAAAAAACTAACCTAGAATTAGTAATCAAACCGTCCGCCAAGGGTATACTTCGAAAGTCAGCTTTCAATCCACATACGAGAGCGGCTCAGAACTATAACATTGTTCAAGATTTAGCTATTTCACCTTCAGCAATGTCGGCTTTGGAAGTGCTGCAATCATGTCCAGCATAGCGTAAATTACTATTGTCGGCTATAGGAGCTATTGACGTTCAGGAATCGAACCTTATAATTTTCGATCTAGAAAATAGTACACTGCGCTTACCTCATCAAATGGCTTTCCAGATCACAGTGTTAGTCAAAAACAGACCTGTTCATAGGACTGTGATTGATGAGGGAGCCTCAACGTGTATTATGTCGATACAGTGTTGGAGATCGCTTGGTTCTCCTTCGCTAAATCAATCCCCAACGATTCTAAAGGCCTTTGATGCCCGTGGGTTTCATCCTTTTGGCATTCTACAAGATCTACCTATAGCGGTTGAAGGCAAAACTATTAATCTAGATGTGGAGGTGGTTGATGCCCCTCTAGATTACAACCTTCTCTTGGGTCGTAGTTGGTCTTATGCTATGAAAGTTGTTGTTTCATTGGTCTTTTGGCTTATAAAGTTCCCTCATAATGGAAAGATCATAACAATAGACCAGCTGACTTTCTTTTCATCCGACCCCGCCTCTTCTGAAAGTATTCAGCATGTTGGCAAAACGACTATCCCGTATAAGGATGTTGGAGTAGGACTAGTTAAAGATGTTGGTTTACTGGGAACTTTTCCTTTTCCTCCTATCAACGCATCGTCTTCTACTGCAACCAATCATATGATTTCGTCAAACACCATTGTTTATAACGATCCTTAGATCGTACCTTCTGAATCTGAGATAGACTCATTTGGTTATGTTATGCCTTTGAGTCCATATGAAATTGCATATCAGGCCATGCAGTCGTTTTCCGACCCATCTTCAACCAAAATCGACTTAATGAATGTGGTCCATGAGGAATCACTTTCAACATCAAACTTGGATTCAACAACGTTCTTCGAACTTGTTCACATTGATGAGTAAATTCGTGAAATCCTATGTGTCGATGATTTACCATGGGAAGATCTTCATCATAGATCTTCATTTTTACCCAAGATTGATCATTTTGAAAATGATTTTTCATCTATTTTTACAACTGAATATGTCAAGGAACCTCAGAATCCAATGAAAAATCCTAATTCAGAGTTAAATTTGGGAAACATTTCTTGAACTATTCCTATTGATATTTCGGTTAAGCCTGGAATTGTTGAAAACATTCATATAGGTGCCTCTTGTACGGAAGAAGAGTTTCAAACATATAAGGCCCTATTTCAAGAATTCCGCGACCTGTTTGCCTGGTCATATGAGGAAATGCCAGGAATTGACCCCGCAATTGTTGTTCATGAAATCAAAACTTACCCGGATGCTAAACCCGTCTGGAAATGGTTACGTCAGATCCACCGGCGAAAAGTTGCTGCTATTAAAGCAGAAGTTGAAAAATTACTCAAAGCAGGTTTCATTTATCCGATTCCGTTAACGGATTGGGTATCGAATATTGTTCCTGTTAACAAAATGCAAGGTACAATAAGAATATGTATCGATTATAGGGAAATTAATCGAGCTTGTCCAAAAGACAATTACCCAACTCCCTATATCGATCAAATCATTGATGATTGTGTCGGCATCGAAATATTTTCCTTCATGGATGGTTTTTCCAGATACAATCAAATCAATATTCTACCTGCTGATCAACCAAAAATGGCTTTCATTTGTCCATGGGGGACATTTTCTTATTGCAAATTACCTTTTGGGCTCAAGAACGCCGGGGCAACTTTTCAAAGGGCCAAGTATTATGCGTTTCATGACATCAAGCACATTATGCAACCATATCTCGATGATTTTCCTGCTCATTCATTACATCGAGCTGATCATCTCATCCATTTACGAGCAATCTTTATGAGGTGTAGGCATTATTGGATTAGGTTAAATCCACACAAGTGTGTTTTCTATATAGAAACATGTCAGTTACTGGGGTTTGTTGTTTCTAAAGCCGGCATTCACGTCGATCCCTCGAAGGTTGAAGCTATTGTCAAATTTCCTCCTCCTTCGAGTCTTCGCCAACTCCAAAGTTTGCAAGGGAAATCAAACTTTTTACGATGATTCATTCCTAACTACGCCAAGATTACAAAGGGTTTTACCCATTGTTGAAACATAATACTCCATTCTTTTGGGATGAGATAGCTGATAAATCTTTTGATGCACTAAAACATGCGTTGACCCATGCACCGTTATTGCATCCTCCCAACTACAACCAAGACTACTTCTTGTATCTCGCCGCTTCGCATTCCACCATCAGAATGGTGTTAGTTAACGAAGATGAATTCGGTACTGAACATGTGATATATTACCTTAGTCGCACTTTAAATCCAACTGAGCTAAAATACTGACATGTGGAGAAATTGGCATTGGCAGATGTTCAAGCTGTCCAACGTTTTCGTCATTACATTTTACTACGTAAAACTACAGTGATTTCTGATTGCAACCCTATGATCTATATTTTAACCAAGCAATTGCTAGGGGGAAAGTACTCCAAATGGATTGTGATCCTGCATGATTTCGACTTGGAATTTGAAAAGTCTAAGTCGAAGAAATCTTTAGTTTTTGCAGCGTTGATGTGTGACTTCCCGCGTGCTGACATGGAAACTGTGGCGGAGGAGCCCATTGCGGACGAATCCTTTTTTCTAATCAACACTTTAGATCCATGGTATGGGGATATCATCATTTATCTCCAGACCCAATCCTTTCGGCCAAAAATTTCAAGGTCATAACGTCGAAAAATACGATTCCAGTCCCAACAATTCAGAATTATTGGAGATACTCTTTATCGCCGTGGGGCGGACTCTGTTTTTCGACATTGCTTAACTCATGAGGAAGCTGAAAGGGTTCTAAATGACTGTCACTCTGGAGCGTGTGGCGGTCATATGTCTGGGTATGCCACAACCCAAAAGATATTGCGCGCTGGCTACTTCTGGCCGTCTATGTTTAAAGATTGTATTATCGCGGTCCGAAAATGCCACAACTGCCAAATTTTTGATCGAAAGATGCACGCTCCACCTACTCCTCTCCACCCTATAATTTCCGTCGGTCCCTTTTCGAAATGGGGTATTGATTTTATTACATGTAACCCTCACTCGGTTGGAGGGCATGCATATATCATACTTGCAGTAGATTATTTTACCAAGTGGGCCAAGGCCTGCATTTGAGGTAGACGGCAAAACAGCTGCGATTTTCGTGTTCAATCATATAATTGCTAGGTTTGGTGTTCCACAAGCGATCATCACTGATCATGGGCGTCATTTTCGAAACCTTATGATGACTGTACTTACAGGCCATCTTGGCTTGCGTCACGATAGTTCAACTCCTTATTATCCACAAGATAATGGTCTGGTTGAATCCATCAATAAAGTTCTAGTCATAATGATGAGTGTTTTTCGTCATTATTCCTACTTATCTTAGTTTTACTCTTGATATTGCAGATGTCGGCACCTCTCCAAACATACATTGGTTTTGCTGATGGTGCTTGTCATAATACACAGAACATTTCTTCCACAGCTTCGGTTATCTATTCGCCCTCTGATGAGTTGGTATCTATGCATGGGGTAAGCCTCGGTCAAACAACAAACAACATTGCATAGTATAGTGCAGTGATTGAGTTATTATCTGAATCTATTTCATTTGGGATTCGGAGTTTGATAGTGAGGTTAGATTCTGAACTCGTTGTATTACAGCTTAATAGAGTATATGCCATTAGAAATCTAGTGTTATTAAGATTATTTTTGAGAGTGTGTCTCTTGGAACGTGAATTTGATTATATTGAATATCAGCATATTCCAAGATCTTTAAATACATTAGCAGATGCAATTGCTTCTCGAATGTTAAATAGACATTTGCAATAATCATACATGTAAATTTAAAAGCATTCCATAACATGTTTTACAAGATAAGCCGATAATAGTGATATAGTATACTATAGGAGTGTGTCAAATATACATCGTCCTCGATCATAGGTTGAAAAACACCTTATGATTGGCAAAAATGATAGTACAAAAAGCAAAAATGGCATATGTGTCTACAATAGGTGATCATCCTATCACTGGTGATGATCTCGATAAGAAACCACTGTACAGGCCACCTTACAAAGGAACCTTCTAAAAGGTCCTAGGACCCCAATCACGTAGCACTATAGTTGAAGAGGAATGTCATCTATGCCGGTCTCTGGAATGTCTCCTGTCAAATGCTCTAGATGGCTCTCCAATTCGGCCAAGGTCTCTGTTGATTCGTCCTATGGGGCTGGTGCCACTGTAGTTGGTTGTTTCCTCTCGTAAGGTAGGAGAGCGGCTAGTCGCTGTGGACCCACATCTGCATTTAAAACTTTTACTATCAATTTTGGGATGAGATAAAAACAAAAAAACTTAAATTAGGAAAATGTTGAAAATTATTTTACCTGAGTCATCCCATTGCTCTCCTGGTGGAAGAGCCATGTCTGGGTCACCGTGAAAATCTACCCCAGCATAAGGAAAGTCCTAAATAGAAAAAACCTGGTTTTCCAACCAATGGAAATACTCAGGTTTGAATCGAACGACCTCTGTCCCCTCATCAGGATGACGGGCCATAACTGCAACCCATCGCATCAGTTTGGGCTCTCAAGGAAGTCTATCTCCAACGTTGAGGTGCTGCAGGACCAACATTGGGACCCTCTCCAGACTAAAGCTCACAGCTAAAGCACCATATCCAAAGGTCTTCAGTTGTCTATTCTTGGCTCTGGTCAGTTGGCCTTTTACATTAGCCAACACAGCATCGCACCAGTTGAAGATGGTGCCTCGAAAGCAGTCAACTGCCATCCGCATCTGGGATCCAGTGGGTACATGTAGTGCGGAACTCCCACAGATCCTGATAACAGTAAATGCGATTACCATGAGTTCAGGAAGGGATATGGTTTTGATGTCTATCCCTTTGTCTCTAGTCTGGTTGTTGCAAAACTCTAGCTAGAGGCTATCGACAGACTGGCCACCTGGCCTAGTCCCGAATAGAGTCAAGTGTTCACCTCTCTTAGGCAAACCAGTCAAAAAGTATATGTCTGGCCGCTCCATTTCGAGCTGGTGACCACCAATGAAGAAGTATTGGTCCTGTATGCTCCACCTATCTACTAGCCACTGCAGAAAGTCCACCTAGGCCCTCATGCCAGGTATGGCCCAGAATTTGTACAAGCCACATGCCTTCAATGCATCGATCGAAGTTTGATGATTTATCGCGGAAAGATCTACGTCCTCATGCTCCCATTCTTGCCAATCAAGCATTATGTATACTCTACATCCAACAAAAAGGCGAATTAGAATATAAAAATGGAAATATTTGGGTGAAATTTGAGTTTGTTAGGTTTAAAAACCTTTGCCCGGGGTACGCACCCTCTCTGTTAGAGACAGTGTGTTCACGAGTCCCTTGTGTTATACCTGTGGACCTCTGCGCACTGGTTTTTTGACCTAAAAGCTCCCAAAAAATGAAATGAAACCCTAAAAAACGATTTGAAATAGATAAAATTGAAGAGTAGGATGATGTGGATTACCTGGAGGAGACGGCACTCGATTCCGACGGACGGATTTTCCGCAATCTTCATAGGAAGTTTCTGACCAAAAGCTCTATTTTCTCACCCAAATCTCAAACGGTAAAAATGAATTAACGAAAGCCCTTTTTATAAGTTTTTTGAATAAATGAATTGTTAATTTGTTTATGTTTCACTTTAGAAAGGTAACTTTTGCAGCATTTTTATCCATTTTAAACAGGTACGAGTAATGTTTGAGTTTTTGTTCAGGATAACGGATTTTTCAGGCGAAATCGGTCATTTTCGACGAAAAAACATTAGAGTCACCTTTAAGCTCTTTTCTGACTCCTAAAACATGAAAAGGTCGTCGAGTTTTTTCTTTTTAAACTCGTTAAAATGGAACTAAAAAGACGTTCCACTTACAACTCTTTTTCTGACTGTAAAAACATGAAAAGATTGCCGGATTTTTGTCATTTCAAATTCGATATTGGTTATAAAATGACGTGTCGTTGATCGCTTTTTTACTTTTTCTGATTAGTGGCACTAATTATGAAAAGTACTTCTTGGTCGTAATGATCAAGCGGTTCTCTCAAGTATTATTTTATACTTTTTTGGGCTTGGGAGACACAAATTTACGAAAAAGGTCAACCCTGGAGTCTTCTTAAGTTTTTTCAGACTCTCTAAAATTGAAAAACGTTGAGTTTCTCCTATACTGGACTCGTTAAAATTTAACAGTAAAGGAACTGTTCAATTACAAACAGGAACAGACCACTCCTTATTAGGGTTAGAATTTAAACTAAGTTGGACTCATCCAAAGAATGAGCTTATAATCAAGCAAATGTTATCCTCCTCAAGCTTGTCAAAAATAAAGAGGTACTTGCCAGAACTGGTGGGGGAAAAGAGAGAAAAATGAGCCTGCTTTTCATACTTTGTAACCACTCTTGAACACGACACTTTTATTCACCTGGGTTGGGAAATCCTTTGCCTAACAGTTGATCATGGGGGAAAAGAGAGAAAAATGAGCCTACTTTTCATACTTTGTAACCACTCTTGAACACGACACTTTTATTCACCTGGGTTGGGAAATCCTTTGCCTAACAGTTGATCAAACCACATTGAAAGTCTTCAGCCGGTTTTTGGGTATTAACTTTGGGTCAATTTTCACCAAACCATATGCCGTGTCATTATGTGTTCAAGAGGTCAGTGAAAATAAGCCATTCATCTGCAAAATATCTGTCATCCATCTTGACCATCCCTGAGTCAGTCCTTGCAACTAAATTTCCTCAAACTTGATCTATGATTTCGTGTTGTGGGCTTGCCTACGACGGATCACTTTCTATCGACTTTAGCTCATTATCTAAAAAGATGATCTAGGAATCGTCAGTACCATGGGATCTGCATGCCTCAATGGCAGGTTTCTTGCCTTCGACGATAGGTTACATCATTGACCTTCGATCAAAGGATTCCGTGACATGTTCGACATCAACACACCTACTCACATCTCATGGATTTTACTGAGTACTTTGAGAGCCATTGACATTATTGGTGGTTTCTCTCACACTTTTTAACAGTTTACATCATTGACTGGTAATCAAGTGGTTTCTACCATGTTTGACTTCAACACATTCATTCGCATGGATAGAATCATACTATTTCGAGAAGTAGAAATGAAAATCCTGGATCTAGTTTCCGCCATCTAGGCTACGACGAATTTTGTATTCATTATACTGTAGACTATTCAAAAACAGATGGTTGCATCCATACTGTGTCTACATGTGCCTATACTTGTGATTTATTACAAGATCATTCCTGTATCAGAGTAGTAGTTAGTTTTCTAATCAGTTTTGATCTGAGTATGGGAATGCCTACCTCAGCGATGATATGATCTCATATATATTTTTTGCATTCAATGTTTTTACAGGTTCCAACCGGGATCTCCACAAGATGATCCTTGAAATGATAAAGTACTTCACTCTTCCTAAATGATAAATTTAATCCTCATCTACTACAGACTTTGCACTTTACGGGGCAATCTGTTACACAAAAATATCGTCACCATGACTATTTGCAGTCAGTATGGGTCTATCATCACTTATATTGTCCTCCTCAGCAAGTCTCAGACCTCAACTCTTCATGTCAAGCTTTGGAAATGAGAGAAAGAGATTAAAAATCAACAAAGCTCTGGTTCTCCACTTTCTCTCACTATTACCTGCGGTCCCGCACCCCCTGTTCACATTACCTGCGGACCTGCCCGCTATGTCTCTAAAGGAGTGGGTGCGGACCCCTTTGAAAGTCAAAAAGGTGCAAGTTTATTCTAAAAAACTCACTTTGGGTTATTTCTAGATGATTCTAGAAGGAATTTTGACGTGGATTGTTTGCTCCTAGGTGGTTCATGCATCCCAAAAGAGAAGGAGCTAATCCCTTGATGAGAGGAGCTATCCCTTTGAAGGAGGGCTTTATCCGTTTGAAGGAGGACCTAGTAACTTCCCTCCATTGCACTATAAATTAAGGCATTGGGTTGGTTGCTAGAGAGGTTAGAAGCTGAACATTTTTTAGGGTAAATGCTGGTGGAATTGAGACTTCCAAGTTAAGCTTGAGAGGAGAGATCACATACCTTTTGGCTTCATTGGGAAGAGAGTGAAACTTGTCAAAGTAGAGGAGACTTCTTGTTGGACCCTGGGAGGAGCTTGTACAGCATCAAGGCACAGGTTGTAAAGTTCTTCTTTGATTTGAATTAATACAATCAGATTCATTTTTCTCAACAAATTGTCTTATGTCATTTGTTTCATGAATTCCTTGATCATCATAATAAGTATGCTTTATGATATTGGCTTTTCAGGTGCTATTTAATTTGTTTGCTTGTTTGTGTTTGCAGATTCGCAACAAGGGAGCTCATGTGGATCAAAGGAGTAAGGCTTCCAGAAACTTGCATTGGACCCAAGGTAGGCCTAAAACACTTGCTTTCCTTTGTTTATTTATTGCATATTTAGAGAAAGATATTTTTTGATTGGCTTGCTTGTCACTAGATATCATTAGATACTAGGGAGGTCGGTTTTGTCCGCAAGATCGACTCATTCCGTGTGACAGTAGGCCAAGTTCATCACCTTGTGGGAGCTCGATCATGTTGGTACAGAAGAAAGACGACACCTGGAGACCCTATATTGACTATCAGGCTTTAAATAATATCAATGTCCATAATAGGTATCCAATCCCATGGATTGATGACCTTCTAGACCAACTGAAGGGGGTAAATTATTTCAACAAGATTGACTTGAAGTTTGATTATCACCATGTACCAATTGAACCCTCTAATGTGTGGAAGACTACCTTCAAATCTAAGGAGGGCCTTTCCGAATGGTTGGTCATGCATTTTAGGTTAATGAATTCCCCTAAAAATTTCATGTGGTTGATGGACAACATCTTGCAGCCCTTTACCAACTCGTTCGTGGTAGTTTACCTAGAAAACATCTTGATCTTCAGCCGAAGTTGGGAAGAGGACATAGACCATATCTGACAGGTCCTCCAAACCCTATGACAGCATAAATTGTGTGCCAATTTGGAGAAATGAATTTTTGGAATGTCCTAGGTTGAATATCTTGGGTACATAATTAATGAGCAAAACGTGCATGTGGACCCAACAAAGATACAAGTTATTCGAGATTTGTTAGCCCCAACCACTATAATAGAGCTTCACATCTTTCTGGGTCTTCTGAATTTATATCGCAAGTTCATGTTGTGATTCTCTCATATCACTTGGCTTTTGAGTCAAGTCATAAAGGGTGGAGCATAAGAAAAATTATTTTGGTCTGAATCCCAACAGAAGGTGTTCGTCGAGTTGAAGCATTGCCTCTGCTCTACACTAGTACTCACATTACTAGACATGCAACAACCATTTGAAATTGAGACAAACGCCTCTGACTATGATATTGGTGCATTTATTACCCAGTATGGGCATCTAGTGGCATATCACAGTGAGGCACTTTCAGATACAGTCCCAAAGTATCCCACTTACGACAATGAGATGTATTATATTTTGCAGGCCTACTGACTGTGGAATCATTACATTATGGAAAGGAAACAGTCATCCACATAGATCATCAACCCCCATAGTTCATATAAACACAAGGGAAGTTGCATAATGGTCATCATCAGAAATGGTCCACATATTCGCAACAGTTCCATTTTAACATCAAGTACAAGAAAGGCATCACCAAGGAGCCCGCTGCCCGAGTCACCATGAAGAGTATGGTTCGAAGGACGATGTCCTCCACCGTAGGAATAGCTACTTTCCCACTCCGCGACTTGCGTGCCTGTGGGAACACCCGGGCCATCAACATATCCAGAGTATCACCGCTGGGTCGCTGCCCCTCTAGAATGGGCATCTCACCTCAACGTGATAACCTGGTCAAAAAATAGATATCTGTATAGTCGAACTCAATGTCTCGGCCTCGAATCATAAATTTCTCATCAGTGGGATTCCAGGCTCTGATCAAGAATTCAAGAAGGTCAGGCTGTGCTCGTAGGCATGGAGTTAGGAAGAATTTGAGCAAGCCGCACGCCCGCATTGCATTACGGCACCCAGCATCGGCAAATGCCGCTATGTCCTCATTATCATGAGCTCGCTCCTGCCAAACGAACGCCATTTTACCTTGCATGATCATAAAAATTCATTAGGGCCCTGTCCATAAAGTTTCATACGTTCAATTTGCTAAAAAACTTGTTGCGCGGCGTCAGCGCGACTGTTTTTAAAACAGTCGCGCTGATAATGGCGCCCTTTGATATTTTTCCTAGGTCAATGCGGAAGTACATCACTCTTCCGCGCTGATTCGGGGGTGGTCTGTGTAAATCTTTTTTGATTAGCGCAGACCCGATAAGGAAATCCGCGTTGACCGAGAGCGAATTGAGGTTCAAAAAATTCGCCCAAACCAACACTTCCCACCGTTAAAATGCAGCTAAAATACTTCAAAATGGAGTGTAGAGGAGGGTGAACCTACCTGGAACAGACTGCAGGATGGTTGATGTGCGTACGGAGTGGAATTCGGCTCGTCAACCTCACAGCTCCAAGACGTCCTCCAAAGCTCCAAATGGTAACAATGGTAAAAAACTTTTTTTTACCCCCCTATTTATGGTAAAATTTCATAATTAAGTATTATTTTTCATAAATGAGGGATTTTTGTGATGATTTTTACCATGTGCTTGGTGCCAATATAGTTCTGCTATGTTTTTATGCGTCTGGTCCATATTATCTCGAACAGGTTTACGCATGCGGTGTTTCTTGTGCAGATTCTCATGCCGGTGGAATTACGACGGTTCTATACACGCTTGGTCTCGGAACGTCATCTTTAAGCTCTTTTTCGACATGAAATAAGAAAAGATGGCCGAGTCCCCCTCTTGGCTCGTTAAAAGGAATGAGAGGCGGTCGCCTTTAAAGCTCCTTTTTCGACCATTTAAACTAAAAAGATTTCCGGGTTTTTGTCATTTCGAACTCGTTATTGGCTCCAAAACGACGTACTTCTGACCGCTTTTCTACTTTTTCGGGTCGAAGTCACTACTTACGAAAAGTACTCCTCGATCATACTGGTCGGGCGGTTCTTTCGAGCATTATTTTATACTTTTTCGGGCTCGCGAGACACAACTTTACGAAAAAGGACCCCCCTGGAGTTTACTTTTCTGCTGTCTTTTCAAACTCTCTAAACAGGAAAAGACGCTGAGTTCTTCCTTTGTCAGACTCGTTAAAACTCAATGACATTGGGTTCTGTCAAAATGACGCCTTCCAAGCATATGCTATCCCCGTCAAGCTTGTCATCAAAAGATAATCAGGGTACTCGCCAGGAATGGTGGGGAAAATGGACCCATAATTATTGTCGTATCGGCAGTGTGTCGCTCTTGAACATGGCACTAGTCTGCATTCGTGTCGGGGTGGGGACATCTCATCTTGTTTTACACTGGCCTCCGTGGGTTTGGGTTATCCTGTTTGACTTTTCATCTGCTCATTGACTTGTCACCATGACCCTTGATCATTTGAATATCAATACTGCCAAGTCCACTGTCGTGCCGCCGATATGTTCAAGAGAAGTTGACCTCTGCAAGAATACTCAACCCCCCTCTGATACCTCACACAAAATATCTTATCCTTCTCTGTCTCGTGTCGATGATGTGGGAAACATTATGGCCCACCTTCGATCAAGGTCACTTCCTGTCGACTTCAGCTCATTATCCAGGAAGGTGACTTAGAGACTCCCTTTAGGTGCCTTAGAGCCTGCATGCCTCAATGGCAGGTTCTTCGTGTTCGACGCGAGGTTTTCATCATTGGCCTCTGATCGAATGATTCTGCGGGTGTTCGACGCCAGCTCATTGATTCGCACGCCGTGGATTGTACCTATAGTACCTTGAGGACCATTGTCATTATTGGTGGTCCCTCTCACGTCTGTTAACAGTTTTCATCATTGACTGGTAATCAGACGATGTTCTTGCATGTTCGACTTCAACTCCCATATTCACATGCTTGGACTTGTACTTTGTTCGGGTCAAGATGGAGCGCAAGACCCTGGATTTTGTCTATTGCAATCCAGGTTGCGATTTTGTGGATTATTATGATCATTACATGACTCATTGATGGATGGCTGCACCCATACCTGAGTCTTCATGGATGGCTGCGACCATACCTTTATTATCATCATGGTCTCTTTAGCTGGGTGGTTGCGTCCATACCACAGACCTCCTTCGTATGTCTTTTGGATGGCTGTGCCCATGCCTGGACTACATGTAATCGATTATCAGAGATATCAGTTGTACATACGTGCAGGTTCTTCCTGGTGGTGTTCCAGTTCAGCCAGTTTCGTAAAGCATTTCACCCCTCCCACTCTCTCGGGCTTCATGCTTTAGGGGGCATCTGTTACACAGTAATTTGTCACTGTCTTCCTGTCAGTCTTCCTACTGTGTCATGAGTTCAAATTAATCATGCTCGTGCTCTCTAATGTTTCCAAATGACCCACTTTTACAAAGTTTTTGCTATCATCGCGACTGTTGTCAAGATAAACGTGTTGACGGGCGCTCCATAACAGACGGAATGCGCTGCCAGCGCGAGAAGCACACGTGTTTCCACGCTGGTCGAATTTCATGAGCCAGCGCGTCTGTTATTCATATCTGATCGCGCTGACATGACCTTCTTTGTTATTCAGCTGCGATGTCAGCGCTCCAGTACAGTTATGGACCTGCGCTGATCCAGTTTGGGCGAGTTTGTTCTAACAGTCGGCCTTCCAGATGACTCCAGACCTGGTTGTTGGCCTTGTAAATGTCGCCCTTCCTTCTCTGGCATGTCTGTTTCGTCATTTGAGCCACCTTCCTTGGAGATAAGCTCATCCTCCCACCATTCATGGAGACTCCCTCTCCTATTTAAGCCTCTACCATTGCCATGAGCAGCTAGTTTGGAATTGATAGTGCTTAGAGTGTTGCTGCTAGTGTGTGAACTTGATAGGTAGTTGGTGTGACAAGTGTGGGATTGCTAAAGAGCTTAAGGAAGGTTGTGAAGTGTTTCTTTCTTGTGTAAACTTGTGTGAGAGAGAGTTTTTGTCTTGGGAGATCTACCTCCAAGGGTGAATGCTTAAGAGACTTGCTGGCTGGACCCTCTTGAGAAGGATTTGACGTCAGAACTTTGGTTGTATTCTTCTCTGTTATTTATTAATAATAGATGACTATCATTATGGTTCCACTCTCATTGTTTTATGTTTGATGTTGAGTTATATCTTTTCTTACTGATATATAATTGCATCTACTAGATTTTATGCTTGTTTTCGTGTTGTTCTTTGCATGTGCAGGTGTCCAATCACGGAGATCGTGGGGATCGTGACCAGCCAAGGCAAAGGAATGAGGGTGACATCTCTTCGACGAACACTAGCGTTGGAATCCAAGTAGGTTCTCATCATCTACTTTTATTTGCAATTAGGAAGTTGCGTGATAGCATTGTGTGATTGTTGCTAGACTTGGTCTGGGCTAGTAGGGATCGTCTCTGTCCGCAGAGAGGATTTACCTCTACAACAGGACATATAGTGAAGACATCTGAAATGATGAAAATTACATTTTTTGGAAAATATTTTTATGGAACTCTGGATATAAAATATATATATTTCCACTACGAAATTTAACCATCGAATGAGAGAAAATGCCTATATAAGATAAATGAATCAATTCCAAAGCCTTGACACATTCCAAACCTACACCTAGATACGTAAATCAATTATAAATATGATATGTGCATAATTGTATTGTGAAACTCCTAAAAACCTATCCCAACCAATGACATTTACCAAGTGAAAATTTAAATAAGGAAATCCAAATGGTATATGCAAAGTTCAAAGACTAACACTGTAAATAATGAATACTATCAATATGGGAAAAATTAACTTCATGAAAACTTCTCAATGATATCAACACATAAAAATATATCCCATTGTGATAGGTGTTAGGTAAGTTAATTGTTCTTAATTTCCATGCATGTAATTATCAATTTGGAATCATAATCTTGTGAAGTGTTTACATTATATGTGGGATTTAGTTATTTCTAAATACGAACTTTTGAATAACAAAGTTTTAAATTAACTAAAAGAATTATAGGAGCTAATTAGAGTTGTAATCTATATATAATAAATGAACATATTTATAATAACAATAAACTAATTATTTATATTACAATTTAGATATCAACTTTCTTGTAGCTATGTTAAACCATAAAAACATACAAAATTGGTAAATTATAAATATGCAATAAAATACAATTGTAAATAACAAATTATATAAACAACAAACTAGATTCCAATATGAAAGTTATAGCATAAATTATAAAACTAAATTGAAATTAAAATAGCAATGAACACCCCTACAAAGTGGACCCTCCTAGTTTAGTTTTCCTCGCATAAACATTATAGAACTAAATCATCTTAGATACATATTCCTAGAAATTAAAACATATGAAAATTGCAAATTGCAATCTTTCTGTTAACTCAAAAATAGAGTACAATGTATGTTGAATCCATTTCTATGGTAAAAATCAATCCCCTTGATTTTTTTTCAATTTATTTATAGAATACAAATGTTCCTTTATAGATGATTTACATCCATGATCCTATGGGTTTATAAATATATTGGAACAATAAAATAGAGAATTCCTAATGAAATATCATTTCTAACAATCATTTCTTTCATTACAATTGCATCAAACTTGTTTATCAATCTTCAATTGATTCTTTGTTTGTTGTGATCGTATCTATGTTGGTTGTTGTCACAAAATCCCTATTGACTTAATATTTGACATATATTTTCCACTTATTTGTCTACTTATATAACATGATTAAAACATGATTGGTGTATAGATATCCATCTCAAAATTTCATATTAAAAAATGAACATTGTATAAAAATAAATAGTTTACCATCAAACTCTTTCTTTATATATTATCATCTAGATGGTAGGCTTTTATGACAAAATGAGATGAACATGAGACGTAAAATGTTGTAGGTTATGATTTTTAGAAGGAAAATTGTAGGTAAAATGTTAATTTCGTAGGTTAGTGACAAATTCCAACCATAGGACGAGATTCCTCTCTTCGAGAAGACCAATTTGGACTATTGAAGTGCACAAAGTGGACAAGGGAAAGTGTATTTTTGAATTAAATTCCACATGTGCACATTTGATCAGGTCGGTCCTAAAGAAAATTGGATAGACTTGGAAGGATACAAATACAAGTGACCTCAACCTCATCTAGAAATCATTTTAGATCATTCTTCTATTCTCTTTCTTGGTTTTGGCTCGCATAGGTCTGAAGAAGGTTCGTAGACATTAGCTTGCACAGGTCTGGAATTGCAGGGCCTGAAGCTCACACATGTGTTCTAGGGTTTTGGCTCTCAACTACAGGCATGGCACATGTAGTGTTTAACTATAACAATAGGAATGTAGGACTATGCATGCGGTTGAATGGTTTCAAAAAAACACACGACACTCTCTACATGGAGTTAGGACCTAGGGTTTAGTTTTTCAGTTGATCGCATATTTCATTCGTTGACCACAAGGTTCAGGAGTTGACCGTAGATAGTGACACTTGACCATATTCTTATGAATGAGTGTTTCATATTACTCAAACTGTTGGGTTCATCTTCATGTATATTGTTTAGTTCATGTTGTTGGATAGTGTTATGGATGAATATGGATAATTTTTGGATAGTATGCAAAGTATTCCAAGAAGGCCTCATTTGATCATCTATTTACTTTAAGGAAAAGAATTATGTTCATTTTCTCTTTATGGTTCTAGGTTAGTCACCGACTTAGGGTAGATACTTTTGTCCACAATCATAAATCCCATTTAACAATATTCTTTGAAATGTACCTGAATGTTAGAGATCAAATGTTTTGACTTTGATGATGTCAAGCATTGTTGAAGAGGAGAGTGATTCTCCATCTTGTTGACTTTCTGGAACCAAACCTCAATATATCATTGATGCCCTTGGTTTTCTTGCTGATTTATATCATCTTGTATGTCTTCTTCTTCCATGAAATTCATATATTCTTCTTTTTATTGATTATTCTCTTGAACACATAGAGGATCTAATGGTAAACATGACAAAACTTTCTCAATATAATGTGAATCTTATATTTTTGAATGTTTTCCTTCAATGAAATCAAGAGAATCCCCTTTCTATAGTACTCTTCCTGATCTAAGATGAACACGATTTATATCAAGGGGAGATTTTTGAATGTATTGTACCTCATCATTATAAGTGGGTTGAGCTACTTCATTGTTTGGGTTTGGAAATAGTGGTACATGTAGTTGAGTGGGAGTGGATAATTGAGATGGATGTGGTTGGGGTTGTGGTTGTGGTGGAGGTGGATGGTAGGTGTTAGGATCCTATAATCTTGGAATCAAAGTGTGTTTGCCTCTTACTATTCATCTTGGGGGTATGTTTGTCAATTTTAGCCTATGAGTTGCTATGTGTCATAGTCTAAAGGTCTATATGAAAAGAGAGTCAAAATAGCTAAGGTTTTGTAAATATATGTGTTTTAAAGGGGGTCTTTGAACCCAAAATCAAATTTGTGAGAGTCTAAAGTCCATGATGGGGTTGTAATTTCAAAACTGTACTCATGGATGGAAAATGAGTCACTATGAGGCTTCAAGGGGTCAAGTCATGGGGTTTCATTCATCATAAGTCAAGTATGAAGCCATGTCAGTTAGGTTCAGTTAGTTAAAGTTAATTATGGGTCTGTTAGTGGTGTGTACTTCTCATCATTGGAAGATATCCTGATGTCACGTCACTTCCTCCGATCCAAATTCATCATCATGACATCAAAAAAGGCATGTGGTGGCATAAATTTCAATTTTTTTCAAGTTTTTCTCATTCTTACACCATTGTAATCCGAGCTCTGAGAAGGTTTAATAGGTTTCAAAGGTCGAAGGGAGATGTTTGAAGGTTAGGTGAAAGAGGGTGTTGTGATCTACTACATAAACCACCATTATTGCACAACTGTTGCAGACAAATATCATAATGCCACGGAATATTAAGTACATGCATAACCATATTGGTTTAGCTTCTCATATGCAACATATATGAATTCATAATACGCACAATATATTTCTTAAAACAACAACCAACCATCTCACCATTTATTCATCAACTGGATACCTCAGGTGATCCTCTAGGACACAAAATAGTCCACAAACTAGAACCTCCAAAATTATGGAAGTAGATGTGAAGGTGGATAATATGTTAAAAGATCTAAATAATCTAACACTTGCAAGGTAAAAATGGTTTGACCAAGAAGAAAACCAATCTAATAATAAGGTCTTGAGAAGACTTGATCAAAACCGTCAAGCAACAAGGAAAATTCAATTGCGAAAGAAGGCTTACGTGTCGTAAGATGTCAACCATCAACCTGATAAAAGTTACAAGGGAATTTGTCAACCTAAAAGGAATGACTAGACACTTGAAAATGCCCTCCCTAAATTTGAACGTGGTCTTCCATATATCGATGTGTTCTATTGGAACCTGGTGATATCTAGACTACAAATCGGTCTTTCTAAAATACTTGGCCCCCTTGAGTTGGTAAAGAAGGTCATCAATCTGTGGGATTGGAAATTTCTTCTAGAAAGTGACTTTTTTCGTGCCCAAAATCAATGCAAAGTCTTTGGGTTCCATATTTCTTCTGTAAAAGTATAATCAGGCTCTCATAAGGTGAGTAACTTGGACAAAAATTTCCCATTTTGTAGAAACTCTTGGATCTACTGCTTGATTTCTTCATTTTCCATAATGGAGCAGTGGTATATCCAACCATTGGGTAGAGGTACTTTAGGAGTCAGACTGATTGAATTCTTGACCTGATAGTGCAAAGGTACCCATGTGTGTGAGGAGAATATGTACTTGTATTCTTCCACGGACTTAAACACCTGCTTCTGCTGCATGGGGAAACCCTTCCTAGGGCCCATGGATGTGGCCACTATATTCCCCTTTATTTGTGAGTGAATTGGAAAGAAAACAAATTTCCCGGTCTAGGAGATGATATTAATGCATGGATTAGCAGAGATCAAAGAGATGGTGATAGGTAGGCTGCCTCCAGTATCATGTATAACTTATTTCCCAAAGTAATAATAATAGTGTGAGGCCTAGACTCATACAAAACATGGAACTTCCACAAGTATGTTTGGCCTAATAACACATCATAAACTTCAAGAGGAGAAACATCATATAATACCTCATTCGTGAAGGGCTAGATACTATAGGGAAGGTGGCATTGCTGGTTGACGTAGAGATAACATCCTTGGTGAAGCCACCCGATGGTGTATAGTTGTGGGTTTCGTGTGGTCGGTAGGACGAATTACTTCATGACATCTATTGAAATTAGATTCTTTTGGCTCTCATTATTGACAATGAATTGGAGAAAAGAATCCTTCACCCACATCTGTGACTGGAAGAGATGCTTCCCCTCCTCTGGAAATTTGGGCTCAACCTTCTGGACCTTGGTGGAGGAAATGGTGGCACCAAGCAAGGATATGTCCATGAACTCCATTTCTTCCTGAATTAATATTTGTAGATATTCATGGTACTTGAGCACGAGTTGTTAGTCTTTGATATCCAACTTTGTGCATAGAGTATGAAAAATATTTGTGAGCTCAGGCACATCTTGGTCCCTTTGATGATGTAGTGTGGTCCAATGTATGTACTTATCCTCATAGCTCCCCATGGGGTAGTATTCTTCCTTAACAACATCTTGGAAAGAGTTCCAAGAGGGGGCGGTTGTAAAAATAGAGGGTTTCTCAATCATTTTCTCACAATAAGTTTCCCATCAGTCCTTGACATGTCAGGTAGCCTTAAGCAGTGAAAAAGAAATTTTCTCCCTATCAGAGAAAATATGGACTAAAAAATAACCTTCCAACAGATTCAACCCTTTATCTACAACATATGCACCTATTTTACCTTCGAATATTGGTATATCAAAGTTCACGTGTACCTTGAAGGGGGAAGCACCTTTGAAGTTACTATTTGATGAAGATGTGTCATTGGTGGGTATTTGCTGAAGGATCTAGAAAAATGTGTCGAACTTATTGTTCATTTTCTACTCGAGGGATTCTTTGAGCAACAATTTAATAGGATATCTTGCACCCTCGTCTTTTGTTTTTTCTGCCATGTTCGTTGGGGACATGCACTGAAAAACAAAGAAAGAGAAAATTGATCTAATACCACTGATCCTTATTTATGAAGGAATGAAATAAAATACATATACAAATAGAACATAGAGATACAGTGAAAATATAACTTCAATTCATTAATAACAATGTACTAATTTTTTTTTACTTTCAGAATGGAAATAGACTAGCTCAGGTGATGGTAGCTTATCACTAAGAAGAGATGTGGTGGCTACATGCCTTCTAAACTATGTTACAGTGAGGCTCAAAAGGCCTATTTTTTCTTAGAAGTAGTGGAAAACCCTAAAAATCCAAAACCCTAACCCTAGGAGATGAAGCGCCAAAAGTCTGTGGGCCCCATTGGGGTAAATTGATACATCAACTTCCCGGGGTCATAACTTTGGCATACGATGCTTCTTTTATGCTTACGGTACCTCATTAGAAAGATCTATTCAAGGGATAATTTTTTTTATTGCAAACCCTTGTTTCAGGTGATGGTTTTGCTCATTTTCCAAAAACAAAAGTCATTTAAGGCCTCAAAAGGACTCTAGAAGTCCAAGACACAAAAAAATCCAAAAATAGTATATTATGCTACAATTAAGGAAACTGAAAGAAACAATGATGGGCGTCCAAGTGGAATATCCTGGTGGCGACCATTATCCACTTGGATCACTATAGTACCTCATAAAATCCTAATGTTGAATGTAAAATGTAATGGCATTAATCCATAAGGGACTAGGATTGGTATTTCATTAATGAATACATATGAGGGTACAAGTAGAATAAGAGAAACTTCAACCAAGGATCATATATATATATATATATATATATATATATATATATATATATATATATATATATATATATATATATATCTATATATATATATATATATATATATATATAGATCATAAATTTGGATGATCAAGGAAGGGTAAGAAAGTGGGGAAATGATTCAAAACAAGATGAAAAGAACTCACAAAATTACAAAGGGATTACAAGTGGAATGAAATCTCTCACAATAACCACTTTTTTATTTTGACTTTATCCCTTTATAATCTTCTCTTTATCAGTGAAGTACTTGATAGTTAGGTTTTTATTCTTGGTGTTAACTGAATAGACATCAATTTAAAAATTATGAAGTTAGGAATTCATCCTCTAAGATGGGTCTTGCTTCAAATATTTTGTATTTCTAATTATTTAAATCATTTTAAAAAATAATCGGATGATAGGCCAAAATTTGTTCACAACTATCATTTTATTCTTTTGAGTCGATATCTATAATTTTTATCCTTGGAAACCACTCCCATTATGTTCTTCATTATTATATATTTCAAATGATCTCTCATTTTTTCTCAAAATTGGTATAGGGAACTCAGGTTACGACGTCTAGAAGTTCATGACACAGTCATTGCTGATTTGCATGAAACTGTGACTCAACAACTGTTGTTTTACTCCACCTAAATCTTAGTTTTTTAATTTATATATATGCTTTACTCATCCCACATGCATTATCAGAGGGGAATTATAATGATTTACAATTAGATTGACTTCTTATATTATTTGTATATAAAGTATAAATAGACACAAAACCTCACATATATTACACATGATCTATTTTTTGTTATTGACTCATTTCCTAGTCATTGTGCTAAGATATTTCTCATTCATATATGTTCAACTAATACCTTTTAGGTGTCATCCCATAATGACTACAACTGGATTCCATGTATCATAAGAGATAGGAAAAAATAACTTAGGATACAAATGGCAGGAGAAGTATTCATAATGTGAAAGTGAGATGTGAGAAATTTGAAAATAAGGTAAGTGTGAAAGGTAAAATTGAATAAGTAATAGAACAACTGTGTGAAGAAAACGAATGAAGGAAGAAGTAATAAGACATGGAATGTGAGAGGTGTTTGGAGAAAAGGTTTATGTAGAGGTTAGGGTTGTGTATAGGTAATGATGTGTATAGGAGAGGGTTGTGGGGAGAATGTGGTATGTAAAACCTTCTACACATCCTTGAAAATGGTTAAGCATTTAATATAGTAAACTTTTATGTGCATAGGTTAGCATATGCAAATCATTCAACACATCCTTAAAAATGGTAAGTATGGAATATAATAAATGGTTTCTTAAATAACTAACTAAGTAAGAAAGAAAAAGTAAGGTAATTTCACATGAACATAACACTTAATTGGGAAAATAGAAAATACATAGATAACATGAATAATGGGGGAGAAAATAAATAATAGAGATACCTGGAGAGAATATTGATATCTTTGGCATATGATCTTTGTTTCTTATTCCAAAAATTATTGGATGAAACTAATTCATAATCCTATCAACTGAGAAGATGGACATGAGTAAGGCCTTATTTTTTATCTCTTTTCTTTTCTTCTCTTTTTTGAAAAATGAGAATTCATCCTTTCTTTCCTTTCATGAAGAAGAGTTTCAACACTTAGACTCACTAAAACTTGTCATTTCAAAAGAACTCTATTTGATGTGTGACATGAAAATACATAAATAGGTACTTGGGTAATTCTCCTTAGATCTATAAGAGATTTCATAGTTTCTTTTCTTCTCTTTTTTCAAAAAGTGGAAACCATCCTTGCTTTCCTTGCATCAAGAAGAGTTGCAACATTAAGACTCACTATTAAAAGCTTGTTGTTTTAAAATAACTCTTTTTGAAGTTTGAGATAAAAGCATATCAACCAGTAACTAGGTGATTCTCCTTATATCTATGAAAAATTCATATTCTAAAGTGTCGGAAGAAAAAAATTATATTGAAAATACCTAGATCACCTATTTGAAACTAATTTGAGGACCATTCACAAACCCTAACTTCTACATAGTATATATCTTAAAGTATTGTAAAAAACATATAAAAAATTTTTGCTAGGTGTATGTTTATATGTTTTATTAATATGTTAAAAATTTCATGGTTTTAACAATCACACAAAAAATGTTATAGAAAAATATCCATGATTACTCATTTGAAAGTAATTTTGAGACCATTCACAAACCATAACTTCCATAGGGTATATCTTTGAAATTATAGAAAAAATGAATTTGAATTTTTTACCATATATTCCTTGAGATCTATTATCAATACTTACAAAATTTCCTTGTATGAAAATTCTCAAAACAAAAGTTATAGTGAAAATTCCAAGATTATTTGTTCGAAATTGATTTCAAGACCATTTGAAATCCATAACTTCTATGGGGTGTATCTACAAAGTATAGAAAACTAGAATCTATTTTTTTTATGTACTTTGTGATCTCTCCAAATTTTTCATATTCTAAATCATCCCTAAAAATGTTATGACTAAAATTACTCATTTAAACCAGAAAATCCCTGGGTTTGTATGCTCCAATACTAAATGTTATGGAGACTGCACCTTAAAAATGATAGGAAACCAATAATTACAATCTACATTAGGGGGGAACCTTTTTTTACAATGAATATAATGTATAATCTAATATTTGATTATCCTAGCACTCAAGTTGTCATTGGTATATAAATGAGAGACCAAGGATACAATTAAAATTGAAGGGTGCAATGAAAGGCTCTATTCAAACTCCTAATATAATAAATAAACTAATAATGAGCTCATGTTAGGGCATTCATATAGGGACCCCAAAGGAATTAATAATTTTCTTTACTAAAGTCCATAATTTAGACCTATGCCTAATAGATGCATACATTATGAAATAAAAAGATGATAAAATTAGTGAGTAATCATATAATCAATTGTAATCAATGATATTATTCCCGTTGGGATTATAATTTTTCCTATTTGATTCCTCTATATACATTTAATTTTGTTGCAAATATTTATTTAATGTAATTTTGAATTGAAAATGATCATGTGCTATTTTATGGCCAAAGATGTAAGGATTAGAATTTTTTTAATAAAATAAGCATGGTTAAAAGGATTTGTTATGGTTTGAAAAAGTTATGGACATAAGTTAGAGTACGAGTTGGCTTCGATGAATAATACTTTATTAATGAAATATTGGATATTAAAATGGTAATCAGTTGAAATTTGTAAAGGATAATAATTGATCAAGAATAATGAATGGGATATGTAATATATTTCTTATGGATACAGTGTAGTTTGAAAATATAATTATATCTATTAACTAAGTCAAAAGGGTATTTTGTTAGGGCTCCTAAATTATATTACAACTCTTAATTTATCTAATTATTTTTATATTGATGTTATTATAATAATTATTATTATTTAATGTTTATTTATATATTTTATGTTCATCACATTCCATGTCCTTTCGAAGATGATTTGTATGGAAAGCATTTTATGGATAAAATACATATTTCCATTATAACCTACACTTTCTTAGCATAATTCTTCATTTTTGAGGTTGAAGGCAGAAGAAAATTATACTTCAATCATTTATTAAAAAAACATGTCAAAAAATGTCTTCAACATCAGTAATGAAGAGTTACAAAATAGAATTGTAGGTGAGAACATAAATAAGTCTTTTCCATTAAATGTTTTAAGAACAAGTCATCTTTAAAGGGACCAACAATGTAATGAATATAGAATATATAAATAAAAGTTAAATAATAACAAATAATAATATTTACATAAAATAATCATGACATGACCTAACTAAGGGGCACAATTCTCCACTTTCATGATAAGTCAATGCATATACTTATATTTTCATAAGGCATTGTATCAATCATCGATCTATCTCATATCACATTCATTCATTATTTATTAGTTAGTATATTTTATCAATTAGCAGAAAATGTCCTTCTTATGTTGGATATTTCCTTAATGAACTATCATTCATTTCACTTACAACCTATTTTACATCTACACCTTTCCCATCTCTTAGAATTCACTTTAAGGATGACCTATTTCAAACAAGGAATCATCTTTCCCAAGGATGAGATCATAATTCTTAATAATTTTATATTTCTTTAGTGCCCTTACCAAATCATTCAAAATTTTATAGTGAATTAAATTATCTCAACATTTTTATATCTGATCTTCCAATTGGTAACAAAATTTATTTCATTTTTTCATTTAGATTGAAGTGCCTCTAAATGTATGAACTAATGTTTTCAATAAGTAAAACATTTCTTTTTATAACACTATTGTTACTAAAAAATGTGAATGTAAATTATTTTTTAAAAGTTTAATTATCCCAATTTTGGCAAGTGATGAAACAAAAAATATTCAAGTGTTATAATACGAAAATCAATAGAACACCAAGTTTCATAAGAATGTCAAGGAAAGCATTGCAAGTATCCTAATATAGAATCACCAAAGAATCAATACAAAATGAAAAAATAATATGTCAAAGTTTGATGAATTTTTTCTAAGAAAATGTTGAAGAACCTCTCAACACAAAAAAAATCCACTAAGTCATGTTACTTGACCTTCACAATAGATCCTTATTATGAATGACCATATGTATTCCAAAAAATTCATTATGAGTTGAAATGTGTGTGTGTTTTGTGTGTGTGGCGGGGTTGCCTGGGGGCGCATTCTCAACATTAATTTGGAAATTTACAAAATATATGTAAACAAGTTTTGAACTTTAGTTACCCAATTTATAAATCTCTTCAATCATAGACTCCAATGCACATAAGAACCCCTTGCATAAGATGATGCCTAATCCAACTATGTTAATTGATTTGCTTTCATGCGCTATTAAATTTCATTTGAATTTCCATAAAAAACCATGTAATATTTCGTATAAGCTTAACTCATGACTTAGTTACTCCCTTCTAATGTAAAAAAGAAAAAATTGTTGTCGATTTCATTGTGTTGTTCATGGAAATATTACAATATATTTTACTAGAAGGAATTTACAAAATATAAACCATTATTTAGTCATCTAATAGAAAAAAAATAAAAATAAAAATATTTTAAGCATGTGTTACCTCACAATTTAAAATTAGAAATTCAATCAAATTTTTGCCATTGCATCTCTATGACATTTTTTTTCTTATTACATTTTAAATACATTATGCATTTCTAGAAATTTCATCATCTAGTTTGATTGGAGATGCATGATGAGAGATTATTTTAGTATTTGTAGTATATTAAAAGAATGTTATTAAATAAAATATAGTAGTCCACTATGATCGGTTATTTGCATGGAAGACTCACACTACATCATGTTACTATTGGAGATGTTGTACTTCAATCATTAAATCATTTTTCTTGACATCAGACACTTAGAAGGTCATCTATAATGGCATCAAGATGTTGAGATTGCTACTCATAACAATAATCTATCATCTTCTTTTCATAGTGGAATCAATACTAGATCTGAATCGTTGGAATACAAAGTGGTACAACAAGATCTCAAAATTGATAAAAATGATCTCTAGTTATTTTAGATAAATAACAGATAATCTTATAAGAAAAATCGCACAACAATAAGGCATCCAAGATATCTCAAAAACCAAATTTCATTTATAAGTTATTACATCAATATTTGTTTTCCATGGCTCAAAGAATTCCTTTGAATAAGAACATCCAATTTTAATGATATTATTTTTAATAACTCACTTGAAAAACACCACAAGCACTAGATTTTCCAAAATGAGTTAGAGAACAATTTAGCATAATATGTTCAAAGATTGACTCTTTTGTATAGTAGCAATTTCTCCAACAAAATACATTTAAGATACTTATCTGTACCAAAAACAACCAAGAAGATAGATGTAAACGACAAAAAGAAAATGAATATATTAACAAAACAATATACATTATAAAAACATATCATAAGTCATTTGGAATTTTATGATCAGAAGGGAAAACATAATCCCAATTTGCAGGTCAAGGTCATCAAGGAAATAATGATTAAAGTATATTCCAACAATGATTGCCCTTAACCATAAATCATTATTTCCATGTCCAATTGTCCTCAGTCCTCATTCAAGTAGTCATTGTCAAATCCTCAGGAGTGAATGAAGAGTTTCCTAAAAGGACAAATAGTGAAGACATATGAAATGATGAAACTTACATTTTTTGGAAAATATTTTTATGGAACTCATGATATAAATTATATATATTTCCACTACGAAATTTAACCATTGAATGAGAGAAAAGGCATATATAAGATAAGTGAATCAATTCCAAAACCTTGACACATTCCAAACCTAATATAAATATGATATATTAGATACGTAAATCAATTATAAATATGAAACTCCTAAAAATCTATCACAACCAATGACATTTACCAAGTGAAAATTTAAATAAGGAAATCCAAATGGTAACTGGAAAGCTCGAAGACTAACACTGTAAATAATGAATACTATCTAAAATGAACTCTAAAAGTTCAAAGACTAACACTGTAAATAATGAATACTATCTAATGGAAAAATGAACTCCATGAAAACTTCTCAATGATATCAACACATAAAAATATATTCCATTGTGATAGGTGTTAGGTAATTTAACTTTTCTTAATTTCCGTACATGTAATTATCAATTTCGAATCACAATCGTGTGAAGTGTTTACATTATATATGCAGGATTACTTTTTCTAAATATGAGCTTTTGAATAACAAAGTTT
Organism: Pinus tabuliformis; assembly: GCA_031772625.1. Lineage (NCBI taxonomy): Eukaryota > Viridiplantae > Streptophyta > Pinopsida > Pinales > Pinaceae > Pinus > Pinus tabuliformis. Next base: position 674,455,358 of record CM062807.1, read on the forward strand.
TAAGTTAACTAAATGAATTATAGGAGCTAATTAGATTTGTGGTCTATATATAATAAATGATGATATTTATAATAACAATAAACTAATAATTTATATTACAATTTAGATATCAAATAATTTAGATATCAAATTTCTCATTTCTTGTAGGTATGTTAAACCATGAAAACATGTGAAATTGGTAAATTTTAAATATGCATAAAATATAATTGTAAATAACAAATTATATAAACAACAAACTAGATCACAATATGAAAGTTATAGCATAAATTATAAAATTAAATTGAAATTAAAATAGCAATGAACACCCGTATATAGTGGGCCCTCTTAGTTTAGTTTTCCTCACATAAACATTATAGAACTAAATCAGCTTAGATGCATATTCCTAAAAATTTAAACATATGAGAATTGCAGAGTTCAATCTTTGTATTAACTCAAAAATAGAATATAATGTATGTGGAATCCATTTCTGGGATAAAAATCAATCCCCTTGATTTTTTTTGCAATTGAGTTATAGAATACAAATGTTCCTTTATAGATGATTTACATCCATGATCCTATGGGTTTATAAATATATTGGAACAATAAAATAGAGAATTCCTAATGAAATATGATTTCTAATAAGCATTTCCTTCATTACAATTGCATCAAACTCGTTTATCAATCTTCAATTGATTCTTTGTTTGTTGTGATCAGATCTACGTTGGTTTGTGGTCACAAAATCCCTATTTAATTAATATTTGACATATATTTTCCACTTGTTTGTCTACTTATATAACATGATTATAACATGATTGGTGTATAGATATCCATCTCAAAATTTCATACTAAAATATGAATAAGGTATAAAAATAAATAGTTTACCAACAAACTCTTTCTTTAAATGTTATCATGTAGATGGTAGGATTTTATGACAAAATGAGATGAACATGAGACGTAAAATGTGTTAGGTTATGCGTTTTAGAAGGAAAAATGTAGGGAAAATGTTAATTTGGTAGGTTAGTGACGAATTCCAACCATATGACGAGATTCCTCTTTTCGAGCGAACCAATTTTGACTATTGAAGTGCTCAATTTCGACAAGGGAAAGTGTATTTTTGAGTTAAATTCCACATGTGCATGTTTGATCAGGTCAGTCCTAAAGAAAATTGGATAGCCTTGGAAGGCTATAAATACAAGTGACCTCAACCTCATTTGGAAATCATCTTGGCTCATTATTTTATTCTTTTTCTTGGTTTTGGCTCGCATAGTTCTAAAGCAAGTTCATGGACATTGGCTCACACACATCTGGAATTGCAAGGTCTGAAGCTCAAACTTTCACTCTAGGGTTTTGGCTCTCAGCCGCAGGCATGGCACATGTAGTGTTCAACTATAACTACAGGCATGTAGGCCTATGCATGTGGTTGAAGGGTTTCAACTGCACACACAACACTCTCTACATGACGTTAGGACCTAGGGTTTGGTTTTTCAGTTGGCCACATATTTCATTCATTGACCACAAGGTTCAGTAGTTGACTGCAGATAATGCCACTTAACCATATTCTTATGAATCATTTTTTTGGATTACTCAAATTGTTGGGTTCATATTTATGTATATTGTTTAGTTCATGTTGTTGGATAATGTTATGGATGAATATGGATAGTTGTTGGATAGTATGTGAAGTATACCAGGTAGGCTTCAATCGATCATCCATTTACTTTAAGGAAAAGCATTATGTCACTTTTCTCTCTATGGTTCTAGGTTAGCCACCAACTTAAGGGAGATACTTTTTTCTACAATCATAAATCCCATCTAAAAATATGAATTGACATTTACCTGAATATTAGATATCAAATGTTTTGACTTTGATGATATTAAGCATCGTTTAAGAAGATAGTGATGCTCCATCTTGTTGATTTTCTGGAAACAAACCTCAATATAGCTTTGATGCCCTTGGTTTTCTTGAATATTTAAATAATCTTTTATGTCTTATTCTTCCATGAAATTCATATATTCTTATTTTTATTGATTACTCTCTTCAACACATAGAGGAACTAATGGTAAACATGACAGAACTTTCTCAATATCATGTGAATCTTCTATTTTTGAATGTTGTCCTTCAATGAAATCAAGAGAATCCACTTTCTAGAGTACTCTTCTTGATCTAAGATGAATAACATTTATATCAAGGGGATATGTTTGAATGTATTGTACCTCATCATTATAAATGGGTTGAGCTACTTCCTTGTTTGGGTTTGGAAATGGTGGTACAGGTAGTTGAGTGGGAGTGGATATTTGAGATGGATTTGGTTGGGGTTATGGTTGTGGTGGAGGTGGATGGTAGGTGTTAGGATCCTATAATCTATGAATCAAAGTGTCTTTTCCTCTTATTATCAAAGCTAAGAACAATATACCCTAAAAAAATTTAACATGGTATCAGAGTTGGGCTGAAGAAAAGTTATTGAAGATCACCCTTATGAAGACACATTTGATGGATGTAAGATAATATGGAGGAGACCTAAAATATTCTTAGGGTTTGAAGGAAACTCTAGGAAAATTGGTTATTAGGGTTTAATGGATACTATGAGATTAGGATTTTGGATGAAACCCCAGTTTAAGGAAAAGATTTGAGATATGCCATCTAGGATCCCTAGCATAATCAATGTGGAGATATTCAAGCACTTGTGACATATTTTATGTAGCCCTAGATGGGATAGTCTCTATTAGGCCTAGTTGTTGATGAAGTTTGTTGAAATATTTAAGGAAACATTGTCATATGGATAATGGATGGTAATGAATCTTTAAGGTTGGTTCTAGAGGGAGTTTATCTCCTCTTGTTAAAAGATAAATATTTTTTTATTCATGTTACTTTTTTTTTGGGTGTGGTTCACGGACAACCTGGTCATTGGGTGGCCGCTACATCAACAAAAATATCTAATCTAATCAACCCAGAAGGGAATCGATCCTCGTAGCTAATAACTAGGCCTAACCCCAAGGGCTTCAAGGAGAATCGACCCTGGGACCTCCCGATCGGCGAGGCACTGATTTGACCGGTTGAGCTAACCCCTTGGGGCTTTTGATTCATGTTACTTATTTATGTATTTACTTTTGTTTAGATCTATTGATTTGATTATTACTTATGTTTCCTGCATGTATATGTGAGTATTTGGATACTTCTAACCTCTTGATGAGATGTGATAAGTGTATCCTTCTTGTGGATCATTTGAGATGAAAGAAAATATCGCTAGTCTAGGAAGAGAAGATCTGTTGTTTCCTGTGATAAGGAAGTTGACAAAGTTCTCTTGCTACCAATGTCAAACAAGAAGATGCATAGGTATTTGAATAATACAAGGTATGTTTGGTGTATTGTTTTAATTTTGTATTTCAGCTGCAATATTGGATGGCAAGGTAAGCCCTAAGCTATGATGAGAATGTCTCCTTCACAAATGGATCATGAATGCATATGAAAGTTGTTGGAAATAATATTGAAAGGGGGGGTGAATCAGTATTAGCAAGTCAATAATATTTCATTTCCATATTCTGATTCATATACGTTACTTCAGTTAATGAAACTTGTGTGTATACGCAACTGTATATAAGGAAACTAGTGTATACCCTGTAAACTTATAATTTAGTTAATTCTTCATATGGCTATCTTTAATCTGCACATTAGAACCATATAAATAGTAACTACGAGCAGTAAAAACAAGATAGAAAGTCACACAATAGAAACACAAGATATAAGGTGGAAACCCAATGTCGGTGAAAACCACCTGCAGCAATCGTCTCTATCCTTCTTTTAATAAGAAACTTCTTTTTACAATATTTTGTATGGGTGCAGTCTTATACCAATGCAGGCTTCTACCTGCAAAAGGCTACAACCTTCTCTCATTCTCCAGCTTCTCTTGGAAGGGAGCTACAACCCCCTAGCTCTTGTACTAGCTAATGTACTAGTACGTAGGTGCTGACCTACAGAAGGCTACAACCTTTTGTTTTCTTCTAGGGACCATGTTTCATAAATTTTTAGACTAGATCCATCAATAACATCAATCAAACATCAAATATATCTACATTAACCAATCTCCTTTGCACCAATCAAAACTGAATCAACCAATCACTTCTCTAAATGTTGTAACCAGAATATAGTAACAATAACCAGAATCGAGGACACTGCAAATGCAATCACAAGTAGCTAAAGCATATTTTATGAGGTGTACGCTACTTCAATGTGATGAACTTGCATGCATACGCACTTTTATCAAGGTAAACCTATGTATACACACTTTTGAATTGTCGAACCAGTGTGTATACGCGCCTTTGCTATAATGAACCTGCGTATAGATCTATAAATGATGATTTAACCTTTACAATTATTTAGACATCAGTTATACCCAGATCATCATATTTACAGATTACGACATGTGCCAATTATTAATATAAAAGATCAAAAACCACACAAATATACTTCTCTTCAAGACTTAATATCTTGACCCATAAATAGAACTTATTCTTCATCAAGCGCTCAGGTTCATCCTTGATTCAAATCCAACTGTGCACCATAACCCAATAACCTATAATCTAGATCTTTCTCTTCATTAGATATTCAATTCATAAGTACCTTTGCCTAATGATCTTCCCCTCCTTTTATAGTCTTAGGCCTTACTCAATACCATGGTCCAAAACCACAGAGAATCAATACCTTGGACCAAATACCTGGGGTCAACACATCAAACAAGATACCTTGGACCAATACCATCGATCACAATACCATGGACCAATTACCATGGACCAAAACCAAGTTCTCCAACATGTACGTGCCTTTCCTTTTGTGAAAGTGTGTGTGTACGCCATATGCGCCTTTTGGTCTGCAAACCCACGTGTACACGTGCCTTGGTCAATAGGAACCTGCGTATACCTCTCTTTCTTCATTCTGTGAGCCTGAACTGTGATCTGTCATCTGTGAAAGTTGCCATCAAGGACAACATCTATGTCATAGTGCCAAGTCCGTGTCATAATGCCAACAATCTCCCCCTTTGGACTTGATGACAACCCCAAGTCACTCTCCCCCTTTGTTATCAAGGGCAAAGGGTTATCCTCCCCCTGGGTACATGCTAAATTCTCTGATATGCTGAAGTGTGTTGTCCATGCTCCCCTTGACTGCAAGCAAGGTCTACAAAAATATGTTCTACAAGAAGAACATGGCTCTATACATCATAAATGTGTTGGAAATAATACTGAGAGGGGGGGTGAATCAGTATTATCAAATTCTTTTAATAAATCTTCCTTATTTATTCTTTGAATTATTTTTGCATGTCAGTACCATGAAACAATGAGCATGAACAAAGAAAACAGATAGTCACACCAAAGAACACAAGATGTAAGGTGGAAACACAATGTGGGTGAAAACCACCTGCTGCAATATGTCTCTATCTTCTTTCAAATTAGAAACTCCTTTTACAATGTTTTGTACTGGTGCAGTCCTTTACCAGTACGCAGGCTGCAACTTGCAGAGAGCTACAACTCTCTCTTGTTTTCCAGTCTCTCCTGGAAGGGAGATACAACCCCCTACTTCTTTTCTTACAAGGACCTCTTTTCATAAATTTTCAAACTGGATCCATAAGCATCAAATGATCATCAAGTATAAGAAAATCACCCAGTCAACTGTAGTAACCAGATTAGCAATAATAGAACCAAACCCAGAACACCTTATCAACAGAAAAATACAGCCAAACAAAATGTCTTAAGACAGATACGTAGTTTTTCCTTTCTCTAGTCTGCGTGCGTACGCACTTCTCCTTCTGCTTCCCTGCGTATACCCGCAGAGACCCTTCTGCCGCACTGCGTGTCCACGCACTGTTTCTTCAACCGTGCTGCTTACTGTTATTGCAGGTACGCACCTAGAGACACTATTGCGCCGCGTACTATTGCTGCAGGTACGCACCCAGGGATACTATCGCGCCGCGTACAGTTACTGTGCGTACGCACCTGAACCTTCGTCGCTCTGCGTACCCATGCAGTTCTCCTGTTTCTGCTCTGCGTACTCACGCAGGTCTCCTGTTTCGGCTCTGCGTACTCACGCAGCTCTCCTATTAAACACCTGCGCACTTTTGATTAGGGCCGAATATGCAGTCCACCAGAGTGGCACAGATGCTCAGATGCCCAGATCTGATCATGCGCTCGAGAGATCACCCTTCACTGATTCGCTTTCAACTTCATATAGATCAAGCTTTTAAGACCATAACCCAATATATCAGATCTTAAGATATTCAATTGTAAAGATACTTAGCCAAGTGATCTCCTTTGCTTTATATAAGCAAGCTCCTCCTAAAATCATGGATCAATACCACGAGCCAAAATCATAGTAACACAAATACCGTCGGCTAAATACCTAAGGTTAAACATAAGAAACCCCACGTGTGCTTTTCTTTGCCTTGAAATGTGTGCACTGGGGGTACGCACCTCCTGAATGGCTGACCTGCGTATTAGGCCGCGGTCCCTTCACGGTGTACCTGCGAGTACGCACTTTCTGAACTGATCTCCTGCGTACTTCTTAATTTTCAACATATTGAGAGCCTTGCCATGGGTGTTGCCATCAAGTACAACATCTGTAACATATAGCCATACCAGAAACATAATGCCAACAATCTCCCCCTTTGGACTTGATGGCAACCTCAAAACTTCAACTTCATTCTCCCCCTTTGACATCAAGGGCAAAGGGTTATGCTCCCCCTAAGAACATGCTCCCCCTGAATATGATCCAGATCTGCAACGAAGAACCATAATCCACCATGAAAGAGATAGAGACATATTGCAGCTACTTCCATGATCTCCTTCTGTACATCCTCCATAATGCCAACAATGCATTATATGCTCCCCCTAAACCTGTGCCATCAATCTTCAACCAATCAGCCACCCAGCACATGTACGCATATACCCTAGATGAACCATGCGTACAACCATCAAACAAAAGAGTTTCAATAATAAGATGATGCATCAACAACCCCCAGCTTTTGCCTGAGGTATTCAAAAGTCTCCCTGGGCAATGGTTTGGTGAGAATATCAGCAACTTGTTCCTTAGAAGGAACATACTCCAACTTGACTTTCTGTTCAAGCACTTGTTCCCGGAGAAAATGATACTTGATTGGTATGTGCTTGGTTTTTGAATGCATGACAGGATTCTTTGAGATGTTGATTACACTTGTGTTATCACATAAGATGGAGATAGGTGGTGTACAAGTGATTTGAAAATCCTGCAAAGTTTGCATCATCCAAAGGAGTTGAGTGCAACAAGATGCAGCAGCAACATATTCCGCTTCAGCTATAGACAAGGCAATCGAACTTTGTTTCTTAGTCTGGAACCCATAAAGAAGGCACCACCACTTGTGCTTTTCCTGTCATCCACGCTTCCGGCCCAATCTGCATCTGTATAAGCATGAAGAGTAAGATCTGTATCTCTAGGATACCATAAGCCATAATTTTGAGTCCCTTGAAGATATTTGAAAATTCTCTTTACTGCCTAAAGATGAGTCTCCTTCGGATTTGCCTGAAATCTTCCAACTATTCCAACTGGATGCATGATGTCCGGTCGTGTACCTGTCAAATAAAGTAAACTTCCAATCATAGATCTGTAGGTTGGTTGATGTGCTACTGCAGATTCATCATTTGCACTGAGGCTACATCCTGTGACCATGGGTGTACATACTGGTTTTGCATCTTCCATGCCATATTTCTTCAAAATCTGTTTGAGATACTTGGTTTGAGATAAAAAGATTCCTCCTTTCTTTTGTTGGATTTGCAAACCAAGGAAATATGTCAGTTCTCCCAGCAAGGACATTTCAAATTCTTTCTACATGACCAAGGCAAAGCTTTGACTCATAGCTTCTTCATTGCTGCCAAAAATAATGTCATCTACATACACAACAAGTATTAGCAATTTGTCATTTTCAACTTTTATATAAAGATTGCTATCTGCTGATCCTTTTGAAAAACCTTGTTGATGAAGGTATTTGTCCAAACGGTAGTACCAAGCCCTTGGAGCTTGTTTGAGACCATAGAGAGCCTTTTTCAATCTGCATACAAGATTTGGATCATTTCCAAGAATGAACCCATCTGGCTGTTCAATGTAAACTTCTTCTTCCAAGTCTCCATTCAAGAAGGTTGATTTCACGTCCATTTGAAATACTTTGAAGTTTTGAAAACTTGAGAGAGCAAGGAACATTCGGATGGCTTCAAGTCTTGCAACAGGAGCAAAAGTTTCTTCAAAGTCTATTCCTTCTTGCTGCACATACCCTTTACAAACAAGTCTAGCCTTGTTTCTAATTACTTCTCCATTTTCATTCAATTTATTTTTGAAGACCCATTTTGTTCCGATAACATTCTTATCCTTTGGTCTAGGAACCAGCTCCCAAGTGTTGTTCTTTTCGATCTGCTCAAGTTCTTCATCCATTGCTTTCACCCAACATTCATCTTTGCATGCCTCTTTCACATTCTGTGGTTCAGTAGAGGAGAGTAATGCCAAATAGCTTAAGGCTTCTGCAACTGTTCTTCTGGTTTGTACACCTGCTTCTTTCTGCCCCATAATCTGAGATTTTGGATGATTCTTCTAAACATATCTGGATGGAGTCTTTTCTTCTATTCTTGTCTGCTCCTCTGGTTCTTCTTGAGGTTCTTCCTAAGGTTCTTCATCATTCTATCGTTGAGGGTAGCCTTCATCTTCTTCGATGTCTTCATGATGTACTTGCCTAGGAATGTTTCCCTTCTCATCAACCACTACATCAATGCTTTCAACAATTCTGCCAAGTCTTTTATTGTAGCACTTGTATGCTTTGCTATGTGGAGAGTAACCAAGAAGAATACCTTCATCTGCTCTAGGTTCAAGTTTGCCAAGCTGCTCATCAGTATTCTTAATATAGCATTTGCTCCCAAAGATTTTGAAGTGCTTTACCGAAGGAGTCTTACCACTCCAGAGCTCATGAGGAGTTTGAGTGCTGTTCACCCGAACATTTGTCTTGTTGAGAATAACAACCGCAGCATGTGCAGCTTCACCCCAGAAGGTTGCGGGAGTTCCTGACTCATCAAGCATAGCATGAGCCATTTGTTGGACTGTTCTGTTCATTCTTTCCACAACTCCATTTTGCTGAGGAGTTCTAGCTGTAGAGAATTCTCTTTTTATCCCATGTTCTTCACAGAAATCGAAAAATTCATTTGAGGTAAACTCCCCACCTCTGTCGGATCTGAGGCACTTAATTTTGTGACCTGATTCATTTTCAACCAAGGCTTTGAAGGATTTGAATTTTTCGAATGCTTCATCTTTGTGCTTCATAAGTCCTAACCAGACAAACCTGGAGAAATCGTCAATGAATAATATCAAGTATTCTTCTCCTCGAGGTGTTCTTTTCCTGAATGGACCACATGTATCTGTATGTACTAGCTCAAGAGGCATGCTAGCTGATCCTTCCTTCTCTGGAAAGTTAGTTCTGGTTTGTTTTCCAAACTGACATGATTTACATATGGTGTTGTCAGGAATTTTGATATCTAGAAGATCGCGAACTGCCTGATATTTGCATGCTTTCCTTATTTGTGAAAAGCTTAGATGCCCCAACCTCCGATGCCATAACCAGTGCTCATCATCCTTGCTTAGATAGCATTGTTGTTGTCCTTCTTCAAATATGTACAGATTATTTGGAGTTCTTTTGCCTTTGATCACTATTTTACTTGTATCAAGATCACGAACAAGACATCCATTTGATCTGAATATCACCTCGGTTCTTTGATCACACATCTGGCTGACACTTAGAAGATTATGCTTCAGTCCATCAACATACAAAACATTTCCAGCCTTGACCTTTTCTTTTAACTAGGCAATTCCTTTTCCTTTTATAGTTGCAGGAGTATCATTTCCAAAAGAAACTTTCTTTCCCTTTTCTAGAGCAGAATACGACTCAAGTTTTTCTTTATCACCTGTCATATGCTTCGAACATCCACTGTCAATGTACCATAGATTTTCCTGTCCCTCTGCATAAAATGCTATCCCACATCTTTCTATTTGTGGTTCCTTTATTCTCCATGTTTTGGTGCTTGAGGCTTGTTCCTTTTTCTGCTGAAACCTGCTCCTGCATTCAGAATCTTCATGACCAAAGTTATTTCAAATAGAACATTCTACTTCATTTTCAAGAGCCGAAAAGTTGTTATAGGTCCTTTTTGTAATCCCGGTCATACTTCTTTGTTTTTGAGCTTCTCTAGTCATGATTGTTTTATATGCAACACATTGAGCTGCTTTGTCACCAAAGTTATGACAAGAGAAACATTGTCCATTGAAGAAACTTCTGCGGTTATCAAATCTACCGGCCTGTCGTGGCGGAAAAAGTCGTTTGTGCGGACACAACTGACCTCCCTAGGAGTCTAAACTCTCTAGCGACAAACAAGACAAAATGGAGCGATCTTTCTCTAAATACACCTTTTAAAACATGAAAACTACAAGTGTTTAGGCTTACCTTATTCCAAAACGTTGTTGTTGTAGTCCGTCCTTGCCGATCCGGATGAGCTCCTCCTTCACATCAATTCCTGCAACCACAAACAATCAAACAATTACCAAGCACTTGCATCTCATATAATAAAACATATATTCAACATGCAGACCAAGGAACACATGAAATAACTCATTAACACAAGCTATTGAGAAAAATGAACCAGTTTGTATTAATAACGAAACAAAGAAACTCTTACAACCTGGCCTTGGTGTTGTGCAAGTTCCTCCCAGGGTCCATCAAGGGTTTTCCTCTACTTTGACAAAGCTCAACCACTTCCAAGTAGAATCAAGCAAAGACAATCTCTCCTCACAAGGTTCTAAATGGGAGTCCTAATTCCTGCAGCATTTACCCAAAGAAAATGTATAGCTTCAACCTCCCCTCCCTTTGGCTCAATGCCTTTATTTATAGTGCTATAAAGAGGTCATTCAGGTCCACCATCAATGGGATAATCCCCCTCTTTGGGTGGGATAGCTCCCTTATTGATGGGATAAGTTCCTCCTTAATAGGGATACATGAACCAACTGGAGGCGCATCCATTTCATCAAACCGACCTCTAGAAAGTTCTAGAAGTAACCACAAGTAACTTTTTTAAGATGAAACTTGCGCATTTTGCCTTTTACAGAAGGACGCACCTATCCCTTAACATACAGAGCGTCCTAGGACGCAGCCTTTGTGAACATTGTGAGCGTCCCCGCAGGTAAGGCTTGAGAGAACCTGTGTCCCCAGAGATAAACACATTTTTTACAAGACTTTCTCTCTTCTTTGAGTTTGAGATGGATAGCAGAGGCATAAGACTTGCCTAAGAGGGTAGCATGACTGTTGATTGAGCCATACTAACTGTAAATAGTCATGGTGACATTTTTTAGTGTAACAGATTGCCCCCTAAAGTGCGAAGCCTGGAATAGATTAGGGTTTTGTAATTCTAGGAAGGGTGAAGCGCTTTATCATTTCAAGGATTGTCTTGTGGATGACCTGGTTGGAACCTGCAATTTTCAACACAAAATACATGTATAAGATTATATCATCACTGAGGTAGGCATTCCCATACTCAGATTCAAAACTTTAACTAATGGACTAACTACTCTGATACAGGAATGATCTTGCAGTACATCATTTTTATAGACTTTTGTAGACATAGTATGGACGCAGCCATCTGTTTATGATTAGTCTACATAGATAATGAATACAAAACTCCTCGTAGCCTGGATGGTAGAAACTAGATCCAGGGTCTTCACTTCTACTTCCCGAATTGGTACGATTCTAGCCATGTGATTAAATGATTTGATGTTGAACATGTTAGAAACCACTTGATTACCAGTCGATGATGTAAATTGTTAACAAGCGTGAGAGAGACCACCAGTAATGTCAATGGTTCTCAAAGTACCAAGCACAACCCGTGAAATGTGAATAGATGTTTTGATGTCGAACACTTCATGGAATCCTTTGATCGAAAGTCAATGATGTAAACTGACGTCAAAGGCGAGAAACCCGCCATTGATGCATGCAGACTTCAAGGTACTGTCGATTCCTAAGTCATATTTCTAGATAATGTGTCGATGTCGATAGAAAGCGACCCGTTGCAGGCAAGCCCGCAACACGAAATCATTGTTCAAGTTGAAGAAATGTTGCTGTAAGGACTGACTCAGGGATGGTCAAATGGATGACAAGTATTTTGCAGATGAAAGTTTTGCTTGCAGACCTCTTGAACACATAACGACACGACAGATGGCTTGGTGACGAATAACTCAAAGTTAATCCCCGGAACCTGGTTAAAGACTTTCAAAGTGGTTTGATCAACTGTGAGGTAAAAGATTTCCCAACCCAGGTGAATGAAAAAGTGTCATGTTCAAGAGTGGTAATAAAGTTTCTTTTGAGACAAAAGGTAACAAACAGGTTCATTCTTCTCTCTTTTCCCCCACCATTTCTGGCAAGTACCTCTTTATTTTTAACAAGCTTGAGGAGGATAACATATGCTTGATTATAAGCTCATCCTTCGGACGAGTCCAACCTAGTTTAAATTCGAACCCTAGGAAGGAGTGGTTCGTTCCTGTTTGTAATTGAACAGGTCCTCTACTGTAAAAGTTTAACGAGCCCAGTATAGGAGAAACTCGGCGTTTTTCAATTTTAGAGAGTCTGAAAAAACTAAAGGAGACTCCACGTTGAACTTTTTCGTACATTTGTGTCCCTCAAGCCCGAAAAAGTATAAAATAATACCTGGGGGAACCGCTTGATCTTGCGACCAAGGAGTACTTTCATAATAGTGTCGTTGACCTGAAAAGTAAAAAGCGATCAAGGACACGTCGTTTTATTTCCTTATCGAGTTTGAAACGACAAAAACCCGGCAATCTTTTCCTGATTTTGCGGTCAGAAAAGAGCTAAAAGGGGACCGTCTTTTAATTCCGTTTTAACGAGTGTAAAAGAAACGCTCGGCGATCTTTTCATGTTTTAGGAGTCAGAAAAGGGCTTAAAAGATGACTCTGATATTTTTGCTTGTGAAAAATGACAATTTCCCTCGAAATCCCTTTGTCCTGCACAAAAGCAACACATTACTCATACCTGTTTAAAATAGGCAAAAATACATCGAAAAACATCTTTTCATGGTAAAAAATGAACTAATTCATCCAAAAAACCTATAAAAAGACCTTTTACCATGTCATTTTCACCGTTTGACTGTTGAGGTTGAAAAAGGAGCTTTTGACAAGAAACTTCCCGTGGTCGCTGCGGAAAATCCGACCGTCGGAATCGAACACCGTCTTATCCAGGTATTTTACACATCCTACTCTGCATTTCTATCCGTTTAGAATTAATGTTTAGGTCTTAGTTTCATTTTTTGGGGGGGTTTTGGTTTTGGAATGCGCCTCTCGGCGGACGCGGGTGCCCTTCGGGTGACCCGCATCCCCCGACTTTTTCCTATACAGGAAAATGGTCGGAAGACGCAGTCCGCCTTCAGGCCAGACGCGTCCGGGCGCCCTGTGTTGTAAAGGCGGGGTGCGTCTTCCGTGAAACGCGCATTTCAAAACCCCAACCCCCTCAAATAACTATCTAAAAATTCCCAAATCAATTTCTAATGACTATTTCTGGTGTGCAGGGCATTAACCATGTTAGATTGGAGAGAAAGAGAGCATGTAGAAGATGATGAAGCTGCAATAAATCATCAACCTTCCCTGGATGCCCTAAGAGCATGCGGGTTATACAAATACTGGACCATACTGGGCATGAGGGGCCAGGTAAGATTCTTGGAATGGCTGGTTGAGCGATGGAACGTTCAAGAACAATGCTTTTACATAGGAGGGCACCAGCTCGAGATAGAGCCCTCGGATGTATACTTTCTCACTGGCTTGCCGAACAGAGGCAAGCAACTCAGTCTTGCGGGAACTAGGCCGGGTGGCCAATCCCTTGATAATCTCCGCGACGAGTGGTGCACACCTGGGGCTCACCATTCGAAAGGCATAGAGATAAAACACATCACTCTGCGTGAACTCAAAGTCATAGCATTCACGGTTACCAGAATTTGCGGCGCGGCCGCTTTACACATTGCTTCCGGATCCCAAATGCGGATGGCAATTGACTGTTACCAAGGCACCATTTTCAACTGGTGTGAAGCTGTGTCGGCTCATATGAAGAGCCAACTGACCAAGGCAAAGAACGAACGACTAAAGACTTTTGGATATGGGCCTCTAGTCGTGAGCTTTGCCTTGGAGAGAGTTCCAATGCTGATCCCTCAGCAACTCACTGTTGATATCTTGGGTCCTCGGGAGCCAAAGCTGATACGATGGGTTGCGGTGATGGCCCGGCATCCTGACGAGGGCACGGCGGTGGTTCGATTCTCAGATAGTTACTTTCACTGGTTAGAGGACCAGGTTTTTTCGATACAGGACTTTCCGTATGCCGGAGTGGATTTTAGAGGTGATCCGGACATGGTTCTTCCACCGGGAGAACAATGGGATGACAGAGGTACTTTATTTTTCACAAGTTTTCTAATTATGTATTTTTTTATTTTTCATATATATCGTCTCAAAACTAACAGTAAAATTTTCAAAATGCAGATGTTGGTCCACAGCGTCCAGCCAACCTCCGGCCTTTTGATAGACTACATCCAGCTGCACCGGTACCGGCCCCACAGGACGCGGCTGCAAAAGTACTAGCTGAGTTGGAGCATGATCTAGAGCGTCTCACGGCAGATATACCTGAGACTACTATGGACGACATTCCTACCAAGCTTCAGCGCTTCGTAGTCGCGGTCCCTGGACCGTTTAGGAGATTTTTGCGTAAGGTAGCCCGCGCAGTGGTGTCATACAGAGAGCACCACCAGTGATTGACTAGTCACTTTTGTAGTCACATGTGACATTTTGACTTTTTGTACTATCATTTTGCCGATCATAAGGTGTTTTCAACCTATGATCGAAGACGATGTATATATTTTTTGACACACTCCTATCTATATATATATCACTATTACCGGCTTATCTTGTTTAACATATGTGATGAAATGTTTTTAAATTTACTTGCATGATTATTGTAAATGTCTGTCCAACATTCGAGAAGCAATTGCATCTGCTAATGTATTTAAAGACCTTGGAATATGCTGATATTCAATGTAATCAAATTCACGTTCCAAGAGACGCACTCTCAAAAACAACCTTAATAACACAGGATTTCTAATGGCATAAACTCTATTAAGCTGTAATACAACAAGTTCAGAATCTAACCTCACTATCAAACGTCGAATTCCAAATGAAATAGATTCGGATAATAATTCAACCACTGCACTGTATTCTGCAATGTTGTTCGTTGTTTGACCGAGGCTTACCCCATGCATAGAAACTAACTCGTCAGAGGGCGAATAGATAACCCAAGCTGCGGAAGAGATATTTCGTGTACTACGACAAGCACCATCAGCAAATCCAATGTATGTTTGGAGAGGCGTCGACATCTGCAATATCAAGAGTAAAACCAAGATAAGCCAGAATAACGACGAAAAACACACTCTCTAAGCTAAGCACACTGACTAAACTAACAAACACGCTAGCTAGAAAGAAAATCTAACCTATCTAAAAATTTCTCCATACCCACCATTTAAGCATAATACCTCTTTAGGTAAAGTCCATTTCTGGGTTTACCCAAAGAGTCCCCATCAAAATCAACCAACTCATAAGCCCCTTTTGCTAGCTTTCGCTTTACAATGTAGGGTCCATGCCACATAGGAACGAATTTTCCAGCACCTAGCTTATCGTTAGCTTGATCATATAATAGCACTAGGTCTCCTTCCGAAAAACTTCGAGGTGTTACATTTCTATCATACTGAGCTTTCATTCGTTTCGCGTGAGTCTCGATTGCCAATGTAGCGTCACGTCGAGTCTCATCTAATTTAGCCAAGTACAATAAACGTTTCTCCTCTTCGGAAGTAGCTGGAAGTAATTCGACAGCCATTTGAAGTGATGGGATTTCGCATTCAATGGGTAACACAGCTTCCAAGCCATAAACTAGCTGGAAAGGAGTGAACCCTGTTGAATTTTTCACTGAAGTTCGGTATGCCCATAGCGCTGAAAATAACATGTTGTGCCAATTCGACCGATGAACACCAATGGTTCGTCGGATCATGATAACCAGAACTTTGTTGATAGACTCAACCAAACCGTTGGCTTGCGGATAATAAGGAGTAGAGCTATCGTGGCGCAAACCAAGCTGGCTTGTAAGCTCAGTCATCATGATGTTTCGAAAATGGCTCCCATGGTCAGTAATGATTGCTTGTGGGACACCAAACCTAGTTATGATATGATTGAATACGAAAACTGCAGCTGTTTTGCCGCTTGCGTCGAATGTAGGCATCGCCTCGGCCCACTTAGTAAAATAATCAACCGCAAGGATGATATACGCATGCCCCCCGGCCGAGTGAGGGTTACAAGTAATAAAGTCGATACCCCATTTGGCGAATGGACCAACGGAAATTATAGGGTGGAGAGGAGCAGGTGGAGCGCGCATCTTGCGATCAAAAACTTGACAGTTGTGGCATTTCCTGACTGCAATGATACAATCCTTAAACATAGATGGCCAGAAGTAACCAGCGCGCAACACCTTCTGAGCTGTGGCATACCCAGACATATGACCGCCACATGCTCCAGAGTGACAATCATTCAAAACCCTCTCAGCCTCTTCGTGAGTTAAACAACGTCGAAAAACTAAGTCTGCCCCCTGGCGATAAAGTGTATCTCCAATAATTTTGTATGGCTGGGATTGAAACCGAATTTTTCGACGTTCCGCTTTGGAAGCTTCAGGCCGAAAGGTTTGGGTTTGGAGATAGATGATTATATCCCCGTACCACGGATCTACAGTACTGATAAGAAACAAAGATTCGTCCGCAATGGACTCTTCTGCCACAGTCTCTGTGTCAGCACTCGGGAAATCACACATCAATTCCGCAAAAACTAAGGATTTCTTAGACTTGGACTTCTCGAACTCCAAGTCGAACTCTTGCAGGATAACGATCCATTTAGAGTACTTGCCCCCTAGCAATTGTTTTGTCAAAATATAAATCATAGGGTTGCAATCCGAAATAACTGTAGTTTTACGGAGAAGAATGTAGTGACGAAAACGCTGGACAGCTTGAACGGCTGCCAGGGCCAATTTCTCCACATGCGAATATTTTAGCTCAGTGGGATTCAAGGTCCTACTAAGATAATATATCACATGCTCCGCTCCGAATTCATCTTCTTGAACTAACACCATTCCAATGGTGGAATGCGAAGCTGCGAGGTATAAGAAGTAGTCCTGGTTGTAGTTGGGAGGATGCAATAACGGTGCATGGGTCAACGCGTGTTTAAGTGCATCAAAAGATTGTTGGGCAATCTCGTCCCAAAAGAATTGTGCGTTCTGTTTCAACAACCGTGTAAAACCTTTAGTGACCTCGGCGTAGTTTGGGATGAATCGGCGTAAAAAGTTCGCTTTCCCTTGCAAACTTTGGAGTTGGCGCAAACTCGAAGGAGGAGGCAATTTGATGATAGCCTCGACTTTCGAGGGATCGACGCGAATGCCGGCTTTTGAAACAACAAATCCCAGCAATCGACCTGTTTCTATACAGAAAACACACTTGTGGGGATTCAACCGAATTCGATAATGCCTACACCTCATAAAGATTGCTCGTAAATGGACAAGGTGATCAGCTCGATGTAAAGAATGAGCAGGCAAATCATCGAGATAGGGTTGCACAATGTGCTTGATGTCATGAAATGCATAAGACATCGCCCGTTGAAAAGTAGCCCCGGCATTCTTAAGCCCAAAAGGTAATTTGCAATAAGCAAATGTCCCCCATGGACAAATGAATGCCGTTTTTGGTTGGTCGGCAGGTAGAATATTGATTTGATTATAGCCCGAAAAACCATCCATAAAGGAAAACATTTCACTTCCGGCACAATCATCAATAATTTGATCGATATAAGGCGTAGGATAGTTGTCTTTTGGACAAGCTCGATTTATATCCCTATAGTCGATACAGATTCTTATTGTTCCTTGTTTCTTGTTGACTGGAACAATATTCGATACCCAATCCGTTAACGGGATCGGATAAATGAAACCTGCTTTCAACAGCTTTTCGACTTCTGCTTTAATCGCAGCCGCTTTTCGAGGGTGAATTTGACGCAACCGTTGCCGGACGGGTTTAGCATCCGGGTAGGTCTTTATTTCATGAACAACAATGGCAGGATCGATTCCCGGCATTTCCTCGTAAGACCAGGCAAACACATCGCGGAATTCTTGGAATAGGGCCTTGTAAGTTTGGATTTCATCTTCTGTACAAGCGGCACCTATATGAATGTTTTCCTCGATTCCGGGCTTCACTGAAATATCAATGGGAATAGTACGAGAAATATTCCCTAAATTCAACTCTGAATCAGAATGTTTCGTTGGATCCTGAGCGTCTTTGACATATTCAGCGGTAAAGATAGATGAAAAATCATTTTCAAATGCATCATCCTTAGGTAAAAACGAAGATCTGTGATGGAGATCCTCCCATGGTAGATCATCTACACTTAGGATTTCGCGAAGTTGTTCGTCAGATGACACGACTTCGGGAAACGCTATCCGTTCTAAGGGTGAGGTGAAAAGTGATTCTTCACTGACCACATTCATTTGGTCGATTTCGGTTGAATGCGAGTCGGTAAAAGACATGACAGCTTCATAAGCAATTTCATATGGACTCAAAGGCATAGCATCACCGAATGAGTCTATCTCAGAGTCAGATGGGACAATCCAAGGATCATCATAAATAATGTTTTCTGATGTAATCATATGAATTGTTGCAAATGAAGGGTCTACGTTGAGTGGAGGGAGAGGAAAAGTTCCCAGTAAACCGGAATCCTTAACTAAACCTACACCAACGTCCCTATAAGGGATTGTCGTCTTACCGACATGCTGGATACTCTCTGAAGAGGCTGGGTCGGATGAAAAGTATGTCAGCTGATCAATAGTCACGATCTTACCGTTATGTGGAAACTTAATTATTCTGAAGACCGATGAAACGACCGCTGTCATAGCATATGACCAACTTCGACCCAAAAGAAGGTTGTAGTCTAGAGGGGCATCAACCACTTCCACATCCAGACTAACGGTTTTACCTTCTACCCCTATAGGCAATTCTTGTAGAATACCAAACGGACGGAACCCACGGCCATCAAAGGCCTTAAGGATGGTGGGGGATTGGTTCAACGAAGGAGAACCAAGGGATCTCCAACATTGAATCGACATAATACACGTAGAAGCTCCCTCATCAATCACAGTCCGATGAATAGGCCTGTTTTTGACTATCACTGGAATTTGGAAAGCCATTTGATGGGGGAGACGCGGTGTACTATTTTCTAGATCGAAGATCATTAGATTCGGATCCTGAACATCAACAGCTCCGATAGCCGACAAAAGCAATTTTCGTTGTGCTGGGCATGATTGCAGCACTTCTAATGCCGACATTGCTGAGGGTGAAACAGCTAAGTCCTCAACAATGTTGTAATTCTGGGCTGCTCTCGCATGTGGATTGAAAGCAGACCTTCGAAGTACACCCTTGGCGGGCGGCTTAATCACTAAGTCTGGGTTAGGTTTTTCGATCTGTAGTGGATCGGAACCAGGAGCTGAGGTTGATGGGTTAGAGTGAGAAGATTCTGCTTCCTTACCATCAACAGGATTCTTACTACCATAATCTTGCGATCGAGTCGCAATCCTCACATGAGACATCATCAAAATGGGTTCTTCACTGGCATTCGAAGAAGAACCTATCATCTTATTCTCCTGCTCCGGAAATGGACTTTTTAACACAGCAGGAGTGGGAGCACCTTTGACTATTTTCACAACCTCGGCTCGATGAGGGAAATCTCTCGTAAAATGATCCTCTTCACAAATAAGACAAGGATATCGAGGTTTGCACTTTTCGTCATTGGTTTCCGACTTTTCAGTTTTCTCCTTCGGAGCCTTGTCTGCTTTAGCCTTCTTCTTTCCTTTCTTCTTTCCACCGTTTTTTGATTTGGCCGTAGATGACTCTACAGCGTGAATATCGGCGGTAAGTTCAGGAGAAGACTCTCCTGTCGGAGAATCAGGCAAAGTGATAATTGGAGTAGTTGAAGCCTTGGAAGACTTCTTCTTGCTCTTTGTATTCACGATACCAATCATACCATCAGCGGCATGAGATCCCGAAGGAGCAGCAGCGATTTGATTCGACTTTGGAAGATCCGAAATCTTCTCGTGTAATGTACCCGACTGAGTGTAAACTAAGTCAAGGTATTGTGCCTGAGCAATGACTTGCTCCTCAGTAACTACTCCGGCCTTAGCTACATCTTCAGTAATCTTCGGTAATAATGATTTGACAAACCATTCAGCTAAGATTTGGTCCGGGATAAAAACTTTCACTAACCTCCTACGACGTCTCCACTCATGGATGTGATCAGAAATGTACGTGGACGTCGATTGTTTTAGTGAAGTTAATAACTCCGTGCCGTTATCGTATCTGACCGGCAACTGAAAGTGAGTTAAGAACGAGGTAGCTAACTGGCTAAAGTTGTAAAAAGAGGCCCGTGGTAACTCAATGTACCACTTGGCCGCGAGACCAATGAGTGTACGCTGGAAAAGACGTAAGCGGATCGAATCATCCGAGATAGAATTTGAAGCACACCAGAGGTGGTAAGTCATCACGTGATTGGACGGATCCTCTCCAGACTTACCTTCAAACTTGGGTATATCACTGGGCAACTTATTTGGCATTGGCGGCCAGAACGGAAGATATTGAATTGGATCGTTCGTTAGGCGCGTCAAGTCTGGTAAATCCAAAGTTGCGATAAACGGTAACTGCCGGTTAGGATCTCTAAAACTCTGGGTCACAATACCAGCCCCAGGAGGAGGATATCCAGGATAACTAGGAACAGGAGTCGCATTTGGGATATTATATCCTCCTGGAAAACCAGGATTAACCGGACCGTACTGGGGTTGTTGAGGTTGTTGATAAGTGTACCCAGGATACGGTTGATACTGGTAAACCGGTTGTTGGACAGCTTGCCCATGTTGGTACTGTCCCTGGTACGGAGGTTGAACAAATTGAGGTTGAGTAGTAACAACCGTACTTATACCAGGCTGACCTACAGGCATCTGGACCGTGGTTTGAATCGTAGATCCAGACAACGGTAAAGATGTCTGAGGTGTGGTAACAGGGACAGTAGAAACTGGAGCCGTCGATACTCCAGAAGTAAGTATGGTAGATGTAGCGGTAGTTGCAGCAGCCGTTTGAGATGGAGTACTAGGTGCAATTGATGGCTGAGTAACTACCGAAGTTACAGAAGTTTGAACATTTGGCTGGACAGGTTGCGGTTGCTGGGTTGGACCAGAAACTACGGGTTGTCCAGCTTGAGGAACCATCTGTATACTTGGCTGCAACACCTGTTGACCCTGTGATGGATCCCATACTAACATTCCAGGGTATTGACCCGTAACAGGTTGAGGATACTGAGATCCATAACCGGATTGAGGGTAGGATTGATAATTGTAAGGTGCAGTTCCCATACTTGGAACATATGATTGACCTTGAGGCGGTTGATAACCTTGACTCGAGTATTGACCTTGAGGTTGATAACCTTGAGGTAAATACTGATACTGGGGTTGACCTTGACCTTGAGGTTGGTACCCTTGAGGTTGATAACCTTGGGGTTGATACCCTTGAGGTTGCCATCCTTGAGGTTGCCATCCTTGAGGTTGATATTGATACTGAGGTTGACCCTGGGGTACATATTGAGGCTGGGGTTGACCTTGAGGCGCGTATTGCACCATAGGTGCATACTGACTTTGAGGTTTCCCCCCAGACACGATTTGTGTACCTTGAGGTTGCCCCCCAGGCGTTAACTGTGGTTGCCCCCCAGGCGGTAATTGGCCACCTTGAGGTTGAGAAACGGGAACTGAACCTGACATCATGTAAATGTCTCCTACACCCAATGGTACATTACCACTGTTTCCAATTAATAACCCATGATCAACGGGTTGAGGAGATGCTCCCGCAAAGGTACCAGAAAGAGATTGATACCCAGTGGGAACAGAAGGACCGCCGTGTAAGAAAGATTCAGGACTTTGAGTAAACACGGACGACTGACCAGACATATTTACAGGAGTATAAATACCTCCAGGTGGAAAAGGAGTACGAGGTGGAGAAAAACCTACCCCTGAGTTGTCTAAATAATTGGTTAACGAAAGGTACCAAGTAGTACTTCTAGGAGGACTGTAAAAGATGGATTCACGCTCCCTTAGATCAATAGTAAGTTGACCTTCAAGGTGAGAGACACATATATCCTCTTCTGGAGCAAGTTCTTCTATAGCAATCAAACCAAAAGGTAGATTTTCGGTGATAATTCTTTCTATTCTTGGTGAATCTGGAACACTAGAAGTTGGAGTAACAGGTTCAGATATTTCTGGTTCTTCGCCTGTATCACTAGCAGACGAAAAACTACCAACAAGCTCAGAAACTGAAACAACTTCGGGATTATAACCTGTCTCTAAACTTTGGTAATCTGGATGGACTACCAAGGAAGATTCTCCTTCTTCAGGTGAACCTACTCTACTGTCACTAGGAGGAGTTACAAGGACCTTTAACCCTTCGTACTGACCCGGAATGTCTTGAGGAGATTCACCCCGCGATTTACGGAGTTTTCTTAACAAATCTATTCCGGTAACAATCTCAGGAGACTTGCCCCGAAGTCGACGGGACTGTCTCGGTAATTCCGCCACAATTAAAGATTTTTAACTACAACACACGAAAACAAAGTAAAAATTTCAAATCAAACCACCTAAAGTCTTCTAAAGAAGCAAACAAATTTGAAGCACATGCCTAAAGAATCTAGAGCGTCAAACCAAACACAAACAGTAGTCTTCCGGACCAAAAGCGCTAGTTGGTGATTAGGCCCAACCTCGCTGGATTCAGTACAGAAATGGCGGGTGGAACAGTTACCCCGGCAACCTGCTTAATGAATAGACCGGCACAAGTTCCTCCACTTTAACCGTCTCGAAGTGAAGTGAACCCCCCGGAAAATCCAAGTGAGTATAACCGACGTCTGCTCCAGGTACAGTGGGACCTTCCCTCCACCGTCACCTCGGTAGAACCCTAAAGATTATGGTCACTAAAGTTACCAATCACAACAATTACACCTGGGGGAACAGTCTAAACTCCGACAGCACGCAAGGGCAGAGTAACAAGCTCAATCCCCTTACCGGCTCCTTGACAGTAATCCAAGGTTTACCGATAAGTGACCCCTGGCTCCTCGACAATGGTTAATCCGAGGTTTACCGTTTGTAATACGTACTGTTTGGCGTCGTTCCCAACGAGGGGGGAATGATCCCCTCACTGGTTCGGACACGAGCTCGTGCTTCTCCTTTAAGAGGAGCTTTCCCAGAGTGCAATTGAAACAATTGGATTTATTCTACTCAAGATAAACTATATGTTTGGTTTTGTAGTCTTGGAGAGTTAAGTACTCACCTACTCCAAGACCCTAGCCTAAGCTATGTTGGTGTTTCAGAGCCCTAGAAAAATAAAAATTACTAGATTGATTTTAATTTAAGCGTTACTTTTAAGGTTGTTTCTTAAGTCAAAAGGTGATGGAAGTGAAACCAGTGGTGTGTTGACTCGACTCGAAACCACTACAAAATGCACCTAGGATGATTTACCCACTACTTTACTTTTTCGATGAATTGCTTAACTAAAAAGTTGAGAGAATGCAATTTTTATAAAAGCAACTTCTTAATTAAAGACAATCAAAGAAACAATTCGTTTGTCTTTTCCAAGCATAAAAACATGACCGCTCTTTACTTGCACGAAAAAACTCTTTTTCTTCCAAAAACTTTAAATGCTACTTGAAACAAAACTTTTAAAAGGAGATGTTTTTGTATTTTTCTTATTTAACGAAAAACATAAATCTATTTTAATAAAAATCAATTGCAAACTATGAAATCTATGAAAATTCACTCAAAAAAAACAAATCAAAAGGAAATTACCTTAATTAAACCTAATGAGGCAAAGCCAACAATGATTATTCTAAGGTGTTTTACTTGATCACAATCAAATCAAGGACTAGCTTATTGCAGAACCAAAAACTAGTCAAAACAAAACTCTAATCTTTTTGTTCTTTTGTAAAATGGAAATCAACACTTTATAAACAAGTAATTCGAAATTTGACCCAAAAGACAACTTAAATGGCAAGCTGCTCACACAAGGAGACTTTACGACAGGCCCGACTTCTAAGAAGGTTGACAAACCAGAGAGATCTAAGGCTGGACAACTTTCTACCGTCAAAGTCACTACAGGACCTATTCAAAAATCAAACCCTAGGCCTAAACTTCGTTGAAATCCACTAAAACACTCAAAGCTCACAAAACAAGTTCAGGTGAAAATTTTTGACAGGGTACTAAAGGATCTGGGCAGAAAACACTAAGAAAAAACAAAATCTAAAAGCAATTAAAGCAAAAATGGAGTTTTCCTAAATTTTTACAGGAAGACGCAGGCAACCCGTTATAACGGGCGCGGGCCCGCTCTGTGCAAATGGCAACAGCGCGTCCAAAGACGCACTGTGCAGTACTCAGAGGGTGCGTCCTTCTGGAAAAGTTAAGAAAAACCAAATCTAACTAAATCTAAAGCTAAGCCACCCAAATACTAATTCTCACAGTCAAAAACCATAAAATAAAAATTATTTTCTCAGAGCAAAGTTCACACAAAGGAAAAGACTTTCACATTAATGGCATCCCCAGTGGAGTCGCCAATTTGTCGTGGCGGAAAAAGTCGTTTGTGCGGACACAACTGACCTCCCTAGGAGTCTAAACTCTCTAGCGACAAACAAGACAAAATGGAGCGATCTTTCTCTAAATACACCTTTTAAAACATGAAAACTACAAGTGTTTAGGCTTACCTTATTCCAAAACGCTGTTGTTGTAGTCCGTCCTTGCCGATCCGGATGACCTCCTCCTTCACATCAATTCCTGCAACCACAAACAATCAAACAATTACCAAGCACTTGCATCTCATATAATAAAACATATATTCAACATGCAGACCAAGGAACACATGAAATAACTCATTAACACAAGCTATTGAGAAAAATGAACCAGTTTGTATTAATAACGAAACAAAGAAACTCTTACAACCTGGCCTTGGTGTTGTGCAAGTTCCTCCCAGGGTCCATCAAGGGTTTTCCTCTACTTTGACAAAGCTCACCCACTTCCAAGTAGAATCAAGCAAAGACAATCTCTCCTCACAAGGTTCTAAATGGGAGTCCTAATTCCTGCAGCATTTACCCAAAGAAAATGTATAGCTTCAACCTCCCCTCCCTTTGGCTCAATGCCTTTATTTATAGTGCTGTAAAGAGGTTATTCAGGTCCACCATCAATGGGATAATCCCCCTCTTTGGGTGGGATAGCTCCCTTATTGATGGGATAAGTTCCTCCTTAATAGGGATACATGAACCAACTGGAGGCGCATCCATTTCATCAAACCGACCTCTAGAAAGTTCTAGAAGTAACCACAAGTAACTTTTTTAAGATGAAACTTGCGCATTTTGCCTTTTACAGAAGGACACACCTGTCCCTTAACATACAGAGCGTCCTAGGACGCAGCCTTTGTGAACATTGTGAGCGTCCCCGCAGGTAAGGCTTGAGAGAACCTGCGTCCCCAGAGATAAACACATTTTTTACAAGACTTTCTCTCTTCTTTGAGTTTGAGATGGATAGCAGAGGCATAAGACTTGCCTAAGAGGGTAGCATGACTGTTGATTGAGCCATACTAACTGTAAATAGTCATGGTGACATTTTTTAGTGTAACACGGCCAAGTGATTGTAATCTCTATTGTCATTCATTCTTGAACCAAATTGAGAAGCTTTTACCTGTGGCTGGTTGTAGCTTTTGTTCACTCTTAAGACAGATTGCCCCTGATAGTCTTTGTTTGCAATTCGTCCCTGCTTTACCTGATAGTCTCCATTGTGCTTTTTCTCATTCCTTTTTGCTGCATCAAGATAACTTTTTGAAGTGGATGCTTGAGAAGTTTCTCCATTATAGCCCAGACCTGTCTTGTTTAGAGGAGAACGCTGCACATTGATAATCTCATCCAGAGTTTCAGATCCTTTGACAAACTTAAGATTAATAGCTTTTATTTTCTCAATCTCTTTTCTAAGGGCAACAATTTCACCTTCTAATTTTTCAAGATGTTTTTCTTTTTCATCAATTTGAAATTGTAGAGCATCAATGATCATATTCTTTTCTTCTATACATCTCTTGAGTCTAGTAATTTCTTCAAAAAGGTTATCCACATCTATAGCATCCATATAATCATCATCTTCAAATGCCATTAACAGTTTATATTCATTACCTTGTTCATCTTCATCACTATTTGATAGACCATCACTATCTTCATGAGTGTAGTAGCTTTTCTTATTTGTACCCTGTTTCTTGTTCCATCTAGCAGGTTCCTTTCCTTTATCCTTATAAGGACATTTTGCAGCATAATGACCTACTCTTCCACAAGCAAAGCATTTAAAAGGTAACTTACCTCTGAACCTTCCAGAACCCCTTTGAAGATTTCTGACAAAATTTGATTCTTCTTCTTCTTCTTCTGGTACGTGACTTGCTTCATAATAATCTCCTTTTCCTGACGCCTTGAAAGCAGCTTCTCTTCTGTCTGATGGACCTCCCTTTCTCATTTCATAAGCGGTTAGAATTCCATGTAGCTGAGACATATTAAGAATTCGTAGATTTTCCTTTTCTTCTATTGCAGATACTTTAGATTCAAACTTTGGGGATAATGATCTTAGAACCTTTTCAACCACAATAGCCTCTTTTATTTCTTCACCCAAATTTTTCATGCAATTAACAATCTCATCAACTTGAAGAAAATAGTTAGCCACACTTTCATCATTATACATCCTGAGATTCTCATATTGAATCCTGAGAGTTTGAAGTTTAGCACACTTTACCTGTTCATCTCCTTCGTAGCTCAAGACAATCTTGTCCCATATTTCTTTTGCGGATTTATATTGCATAACCTTTACGAATTATGTTTGAGATAAGCATCCCAGCAATATATTGACTGCTTTATCATTTGTTTCATATTTCTTCTTTTCGGCCGCATCTGTAGGTGTAGCTGAAGGAAAAGCGTAGCCTGTATCTATGATATCCCAAACTTCTGTACCAAGAGATTGAAGATAGGCAGTAACTCTTACCTTCCAATAATTGAAGTTTGTCCCATCAAAAATTGGTGGCCTGATTGATGCTTCCCTCTCGTAGTTGCTCATGATGAATGATCTTCCTTCAAGCGATCAAGCTTCTCCGAAGGACCTGCTCTGATACCAATTGTTGGAAATAATACTGAGAGGGGGGGTGAATCAGTATTATCAAATTCTTTTAATAAATCTTCCTTATTTGTTCTTTGAATTATTTTTGCATGTCAGTACCATAAAACAATGAGCACGAACAAAGAAAACAGATAGTCACACCAAAGAACACAAGATGTAACGTGGAAACCCAATGTGGGTGAAAACCACCTGCTGCAATATGTCTCTATCTTCTTTCAAATTAGAAACTCCTTTTACAATGTTTTGTACTGGTGTAGTCCTTTACCAGTACGCAGGCTGCAACCTACAGAGAGCTACAACTCTCTCTCGTTTTCCAGTCTCTCCTGGAAGGGAGCTACAACCCCCTACTTCTTTTCTTACAAGGACCTCTTTTCATAAATTTTCAAACTGGATCCATAAGCATCAAATGATCATCAAGTATAAGAAAATCACCCAGTCAACTATAGTAACCAGATCAGCAATAATAGAACCAAACCCAGAACACCTTATCAACAGAAAAATACAGCCAAACAAAATGTCTTAAGACAGATACGCAGTTTTTCCTTTCTCTGGTCTGCGTGCGTACGCACTTCTCCTTCTGCTTCCCTGCGTATACCCGCAGAGACCCTTCTGCCGCACTGCGTGTCCATGCACTGTTTCTTCAACCGTGCTGCTTACTATTACTGCAGGTACGCACCCAGAGACACTATTGCGCCGCGTACTATTTCTGCAGGTACGTGCCCAGGGATACTATCGCGCCGCGTACAGTTACTGTGCGTACGCACTTGAACCTTCTTCGCTCTGCGTACCCACGCAGTTCTCCTGTTTCTGCTCTGCGTACCCACGCAGGTCTCCTATTTCGGCTCTGCGTACTCACGCAGCTCTCCTATTAAACACCTGCGCACTTTTGATTAGGGCCGAATATGTAGTCCACCAGAGTGGCACAGATGCTCAGATGCCCAGATCTAATCATGCGCTCGAGAGATCACCCTTCACTGATTCGCTTTCAACTTCATATAGATCAAGCTTTTAAGACCATAACCCAATATATCAGATCTTAAGATATTCAATTGTAAAGATACTTAGCCAAGTGATCTCCTTTGCTTTATATAGGCAAGCTCCTCCTAAAATCATGGATCAATACCACGAGCCAAAACCATAGTAACACAAATACCGTCGGCTAAATACCAAAGGTTAAACATAAGAAACCCCACGTGTGCTTTTCTTTGCCTTGAAATGTGTGCACTGGGGGTACGCACCTCCTGAATGGCTGACCTGCGTATCAGGCCGTGGTCCCTTCACGGTGTACCTGCGGGTACGCACTTTCTGAACTGATCTCCTGCGTACTTCTTAATTTTCAACATATTGAGAGCCTTGCCATGGGTGTTGCCATCAAGTACAACATCTGTAACATATAGCCATACCAGAAACATAATGCCAAAAAAATGACCTTCTTGTCACCGAAGACTCATACATACATCCTTCTCCCAACCAAGTGGGGATATACCAAGATTGACTCATCCACCCAACCAAGTGAGAATATACCAAATTTTTATACATGACAAAATAAGAACATTACATCATCCATCCCATGCATAGTGGGGAAACAAAATAGGTCGTTTCATGACCTTGATAATAAAAGATATACATGACATAGAGACAAAATATCTAAAACAAGACTATGATAGTTATCAAAAACTCTCAGCAGTAGCATTTGTCAATCACCATCTAGATCAGCAACCATGATCTCCCTCTGCACCTATTCCACCTAAATCTATGAATTTGTACCAAGATCTTGTAAGATAATTCCAACAATGAATTATTAGAAGTACATGCTCCCCCTAATCTTGTGGCAGATGATCACTGTTAGACCCATATCAGACACTTTTCATCCTGAGTCTGACCCACTATTTTTCTTCAAACCAACATATACGCGACTGTGTCCACAACAACTGGCGCATGTACGTGGATACACTTCATGAAACTCACGTACAACCAATTTTCTCTGAAACAGATAAGTTTCAACAACAAGATGATGCATTAATTACTCCCAACTTCTGTCTGAGATATTCAAATGTCTCTCTGGGCAGTGGTTTGGTGAATATATCAACAACCTATTCTTTGGAGGGAACGTACTCCAATTTGACCTTTTGTTCAAGCACTTGTTCATATAGAAAATGATAATTGATAGGAATGTGCTTGGTCTTGGAATGCATGAGTAGATTCTTTGAAATACTGATTGCACTTGTATTATCACATAGAATGGAGATGGGTGGAGTACATGTAATCTGAATGTCTTGCAATGTTTGCATCATCCAAAGGAGTTGTGTGCAGCAAGATGCAACATGAATATATTCTGCTTCAGCTGTAGATAATGCAACTGAACTTTGTTTCTTGCTAAACCAAGATACTAATCTGCAGCCCATATAAAATGCACCACCACTAGTGATTTTTCTGTCATCCATGCTTCCTGCCCAATCTACATCTATATATGCATGAAGTGTAAAATCTGTATCCCTAGGATACCATAAACCAAAGTTCTGTGTTCCTTGAAGATATTTGAAAATCCTTTTGACTGCCTGAAGGTGCGATTCCTTTGGGATTGCTTGGAATCTTCCAACTATTACCACTGCATGCATGATGTCTGGTCGGGTACGTATTAGATAAATCAGACTACCAATCATGGATCTGTAGGTTGGTTGATGTACTGCTGCTGATTGATTATTTGAATTTAGACTGCATCTTGTTACCATAGGGGTACATACTGGTTTAGAATCTTCCATGCCATATTTTTTCAAGATCTGCTTGAGATACTTGGTTTTTGATAGAAAAATACCATCTTTATTTTGTTGAACTTGTAAACCAAGAAAATATGTGAGTTCACCAAGTAGGGACATTTCAAATTATTTTTGCATTACCAAAGAAAAGTTTTGACTCATGGCTTCTTCATTGCTACAAAAATGATATCATCAACATACAAAACAAGTATTAGCAATTTATCATTATCAATCTTTGTATATAGATTGCTATCAGCTGATCCTTTTGAAAAACCTTGTTGATGGAGGTATTTTTCAAGACAGTAATACTAGGCCCTTGGAGCTTGTTTTAGACCATAGAGAGATTTCTGAGTCTACATACAAGTTTTGGATCATTTCCAAGGATGAATCCATCTGGTTGCTCAATATATACTTCTTCTTCTAAGTCTCCATTAAGAAAGGCAGATTTTACATCCATTTGGTATACTTTGAAGTTCTGAAAGCTAGAAAGAGCAAGGAACATTCTTATGGGTTCAAGTCTAGTAACAAGTGCAAAGGTTTCCTCAAAATCTATACCTTCTTGTTGAGCATATCCTTTACAAACAAGTCTAGGCTTTTTTCTAATAACTTCTCCATTTTCATTCAGCTTGTTTTTTAATATCCATTTGGTTCCAATGATATTCTTATCATGAGGTCTAGGAACTAATTCCCAAGTATTATTCTTTTCAATTTTCTCAAGCTCTTCATTCATGGCCTTGACCCAACATTCATCTTTGCATGCTTCATGTAAATTTTGAGGTTCGATGGTGGAGAGAAATTCTAGATAGCTGGAATCTTTCCATCCCAAAATTTGAGTCTCTGGATGATTTTTCTGAACATACCTGGATGGAGTCTTTTCTTCTACCATTATCTATTCTTCTGGTGCTTCATTGATTTCTTCTTCAAAATTAGTCTAATTTGAAGTGCAAGGATAATCCTCATCTTCTTCATAATCTTCGGTTTTCACCTGCTTAGGATTTGGGCCTCCTTCATCAACCACAACATCAATACTTTCAATCATTTTCCCTAGTCTTTTATTATAATACTTATATCCTTTACTTCGAGAAGAGTAACCAAGGAGAATGCCTTCATCTGCTCTAGGTTCAAACTTGCCAATTTTTTCATCATTCCTTTTGATGTAACATTTTCTTCCAAAAACATTGAAGTATTTTACAATAGGAGTCTTACCATACCAAAGTTCATGTGGAGTTTGAGTGTTGTTTACCCGAACATTTGTTTTGTTGAGAATAGTGATGGCAGCAAATGCAGCTTCACCCCAGAAGGTTGCAGGAGTTCCAGATTCATATAGCATGGCATGAGCTATTTGTTTAACAGTTCTGTTCATACTTTCTACCACTCCATTTTGTTGAGGAGTCCTTGCAGTAGACAATTCCCTTTTTATTCCATGTTCTTCACAAAAGTCGAAGAATTCATCTAAGGTAAATTCCCCTCCTTGATCAGACCTGAGGCATTTGATTTTGTGATCCAATTCATTTTCAACCAATGCTTTGAAGGCTTTGAACTTTTCAAATTCTTCATCTTTATGCTTTAGATGTCTTATCCAACACATTCTGGAAAAGTCATCAATGAACAATATAAAGTATTATTCTCCACGAGGTGACTTTTTCCTTGATGGACCACATAAATCAGTATGAACAAGTTCAAGAGGATTACCAGCTGATCCTTCCTTCTCAGGGAAATGAGCTCTGGTTTGCTTACCAAATTGACATGATTTTCATATTGTATTTTTTGGAATGATGATATCAGGGAGATCACCAACAACCTAGAATATGCATTCTTTTCTTATTTGAGAGAAGCTTAGATGCCCCAATCTTCTGTGCCATAACCAGTGTTCATCATTTTTGCTTAGGTAGCACTGTTGTTGTCCTCCCTTTAGTATGTATAGGTTGTTTGGAGTTCTTATACCTTTGATCACTGTTTCTCTTGTATCAAGCTCACGAACAAAACATCCATTTGATTAAAATACTACTTCATTTCCTTGATCACACATTTGACTGACACTCAATAGATTATGCTTTAGACCATCAACATACATAACATTCCCAGCTTTAACATTTTATTTTTAAGAGAACAAAACCTTTACCTTTTATGACAGTAGGAGTTTCATTTCCAAATGAGACCTTCTTTTCCTTTTCTAAGGCATTATATGACTGAAGTTTTTCCTTATCACCTATCATGTGTTTCGAGCATCCACTGTCGATGTACCACTGATTTTCTTGTCCTTCTGCATACAAGGCTATACCACATCTTTCTTTTTGTGGTTCTTTCTTTTTCCAAGTTTTGGGACCCAATGAAGTTTTCTCCTTCTACGATGTTTGCCAAAATTTGTTCCTACATTCAGAATCTTCATGACCGAAGTTGTTACAGATAGAGCATTCTATTTCATTTTCAAGAAGCGAAAAGTTATTGTAGGTCCTTTTCATGATCCTTGTCACATTCTTTTGATTTCATGCTTCTCTAGTCATGATGGTCTTGTAAGCAACACATTGAGCAGCTTTGTGTCCAAAGTTATGACATGAAAAACATTGGCCATTAAAGAAATTCCTGCGATTATCGAACCTACTGACTTGGTGATTGTAGTTTCCATTGACATTCATTCTTGAAGCAAACTAAGTATGATTTACCTGAGGTTGGTTGTAGCTTCTGTTCATCCTTGAAGTAGATTGACCCCGATTTACTTGGTGATCTTCTTTATGCCTTTGCTGACGATTGTCAAACTGTTCACTTCTCTTTACTGCATCAAGATAGCTTTTAGTGGAGGTGGATGGTTTCTGTGCTTCTTCAGTATATCCAAGACCTATCTTTATCAGAGGAGAACACTTCACTTTGATAATTTCATTTAGGGTCTCTAATCCTTTAGTAAATCTAAGATTGAGAGCTTTTGTTTTCTCAATATCCTTTCTTAGACCCACAATTTCACATTCTTTTTTTTCATTGTGTTTTTCCCTTTCAGCAAGTTGGAATGTCAAAGTATCTATAATCATATTCTTTTCTTCTAAATAAATTTTAAGTTTAGACATTTCTTCATAAAGACCATCATCATCTAAAGTGTCCAATAAATCATCATCTTCAAAAGCCATCAGAAGTCTATAATCATTACTATTTTCATCTTCATCACTATTTGATAAACCATCGCTATCTTCATGTGTATAGTAGCTCTTCTTACTTACACTTTGTTTTCTATTCCATTTAGTTGATTCCTTACCTTTATCATGATTATCCTTGTGAGGACATTTGGCAGCATAATGACCAACTCTTCCACAAGAAAAACATTTGAAAGGTAGTTTACCTTTGAATCTTCTAGAACCCCGTTGAAGGTTCTTGACAAAGTTTGCTTCTTCCTCTCCTCTTGAAATATGTCCTGATTCATTGAGTTCTTCTCTTCCTGAAGCCTTGAATGCGACTTCTCTCATATTTGATGGACCACCTTTTCTCATTTTGATAGCAGTTAGGATTCTGTGCATCCGTGTCATAGTAATACTTTGAAGATCTTGCTTTTCTTCTATGGTAGAAACTTTTGATTCAAACTTAGAAGACAAGGATCTTAAAATATTTTCAAGTAAAGTAACTTCTTTTATCTCTTCACCCAAGTTTTTCATGTGATTAACAATCTCATCTATACATAGGAAGTAATGAGCTATACTTTCATCATTGTGCATTTTGAGAGTTTCATATTGAATTCTGAGAGATTGTAGTTTTGCACGTTTTACCTGATTGTCTCCTTCATAGCTTAAAACGATCTTGTCCCATATTTCTTTGGCGGTTTTGAGCTGCATAACCTTGACAAATTCTAATTGTGACAGACTCCCCAATAATGTATTGACGGCCTTGGCATTGGTTTCATATTGCTTTTTACCTGCCGTATCTGTAGGAATTGCTGATGGAAATGTATATCCTCCTTCCACGATTTCCCAAACATCTGTTCCAAGAGATTGAAGATATGTTGTGGTTCTTACCTTCCAATAAAGAAAGTTTCTCCCATCAAATATTGGAGGTCTAATGGATCCCTCTCTTTCGTAGTTACTCATGATGATAGATCTTCCTTCAAGCGATCAAGCTTCTTCTAAAGGACCTACTCTGATACCAATTGTTGGAAATAATACTAAGAGGGGCAGTGAATCAGTATGAGAAAGTCAATAATATTTCATTTCCATATTCCAATTCATATACGCTACTTCAGTTAATGAAACTTGCATGTATATGCAACTGTATATAAGGCAACTAGCGTATACTCTGTAAACTTATAATTTAGTTAATTCTTGATATGGTGATCTTTAATCTGTGTATCAGAACCATATAAACAGTAACCAGGAGTAGTAAAAACAAAACAAACAGTCACACACATGAACACAAGATATAAGGTGGAAACCCAATGTGGGTGAAAACCCCTTGCTACAATCATCTCTATCTTTCTTTTAATAAGAAACTTCTTTTTATAATATTTTGTATTAGTGCAATCTTATACCAATATGCAGGCTTCTACCTATAGAAGGGAGCTACAACCCCCTAGCTCTTATACTAGCTGATTTACTAGTATGTAGGTGCTGACCTACAAAAGGCTACAACCTTCTCTTTTCTTCCAGGTACCACGTTTCATAAATTTTCAGACTGGGTCCATCAATAACATCAATCAAATGTCATATATATCTGCATCAACCAATCTCTTTTGCACCAACCAAAACTGAATCAACCAATCACTTCTCTGAATGTTGTAACCAAAATACAGTAACAATAATGAGAAATCAAGCCAGAACCTAAAACACTGCAACTGCAATCAGAAGTAGCTAAAGCATATTTTATGAGGTTTACGCTACTTCAATGTGATGAACCTGTGTGCATACACACTTGTATCAAGGCAAACCTGCATATACGCACTTTTGAATTTCCGAACCAGCGTGTATATGTGCCTTTCCTATAATGAACCTGCATATAGATCTGTAAATGATGATTTAACCTTTACAATTATTCAGACATCAGTTATACCCAGATCATCATATTTACAGATTACAACATGTGCCAATTATCAAGATAAAAGATCAAAAAACACACAAAGGTACTTCTCTTCAAGCCTTAAGATCTTGACCCATAAATAGAACTTATCCTTCATCAAGCACTCAGGTTCATCCTTGATTCAGATCCTACTGTGCACCATAACCCAATAACTTGTAACCTAGATCTTTCTCTTCATTAGATATTCAATTCATAAGTTCCTTTGCCTAATGATCTTTTCCTCCTTTTATAGTCTTAGGCCTTACTCAATACCATGGTCCAAAACCACTTAGAATCAATACCACGGACTGAAACCAAGTTTTCCAACATGAACGCGCCTTTCCTTTCATGAAAGTGCGTGTGTAAGCCATACGTGCCTTTTGGTCTATGAACCCGCGTGTACATGTGCCTTGGTCAATGGGAACCTTCGTATACCTCTCTTTCTTCATTCTGTGAGTCTAAACTATGATCTGTCATCTGTGAAAGTTGCCATCAAGGACAACATCTGTGTCATAGTGCCAAATCTGTGTGAAAATGCCAACAAAAGTGAGTTTGATTCATGGTACTTATGATGAGATGATGCACTTGGTATTAGAAAATTATCTTACATTATATTAAGTCATGGTAAAGTCACCTAGAAACAATTATTTTAGATATGTTGATCTACTTGATATTTGGCAAGCATCTCAGACATGATGGATTTCCTGATCTAAAGAAAGCTAGCACATTGATTTTTAATATATGGTAACTTGATACTATTGATAATGTTTGTGATAAGCATGGTAGCCTTAATGATGAAAGTATGACAATAATATTGATATACATAATATTCTTGTTGATCTTGGTTAGGTTTTGATAAACTTAGTGATTATGTCATATGGATTCCCTGAATTGATGGGCTAAGTTCTGAAAGTGATATCCTGTTCATGATATTTGAAGTATCATGTTACACTTTTCCGTTTCCCTAATCATAAGACTCTAACTCTTATTGAAAGTTTTATGTCATGTTAATATATGATAATGAAGTAGATGATGCTGACATGTTATTAATATGATAGATATATGTTTTAGAACCCAATATATCTTGATATTATGATCTAGAAATTTTGTTGATGCATGACAAGTATTTTTACAAACAAGTTGATGTTTTGAATGATGATGACTAAAGTGACTTCCCTTTTAGAGGGAGAATATCCTTGTAATATCCATTATCCTATTGTCATTTTCATTATATGTATAGAAAATTCTTTACTATTGAAGTATGTTTTCTGGACATGAATAGAAAAATATTTGATATTGTTGGTTTGCAACAAGTTTTGATCTGAGAAGAGAGGGTTTTACTTAACCTAAGCCTCAACCACATAGAAGCAAGATTGAGGGTGCGATTGTAGCCTCTCAATAGCATGGAATAAAGCCTATAGGTTCATTTATGTCTGTAGGTCGTAAAAACTGAAGCTTTATGCAGAGAATCAGGAATGCACTAGTAGCATGACAGTCCTAGAGATGAAGCAGACATCAGAAAGTTCTATGAGCAGGGAAGTTTGAATGTCTAAATTACTATAGAGAATGTGAATGTGTTGAAAAACTTGTGTTTGTAGGTGACTAGAATATGCATATCAATATGTCATTATGATTTAACCATTGACACTAATGTATGACAGTATTTGATAGAAATTGCAAGGGTTTGAAAAAATTTGTTTGATTGACATATATGAGCTATATTTGAAGTTTTGACATGATGCTTTATAGTTCATAAATATTCTTTAGAACATTGACATGATGCTTCGGAGATACCTTTTGGGCTATGGAATCATTCAACTCATTGTGATAGAAAATAAGGGTTTTGACTTGATGTCTAATTATTTGACTTGATATTTGATGATTTTCATTGATGAAAATGTTATGTGAGCATAGTAAATTCTAGTGACTAATATCGGTATTCAATAATGGTTTTGTATTGGTCTCATTGCCTTTGGAACAATGGTTGAAGCATAAAAATTTGTTATTCAATATGAATTAATCACACAATGAATGGATGGAACTTATATGACTCATTCTTGGTATATGCATGAAACTTATATGACTTGTACCTGATGTATCCATTCATATTTAGTGTAGAAATGATTCATGCTAGGATCATAAGGATGGATTGATAAGTTTATATTGTGCTAGTGCTCAAATCTGCCTTGGGCTGAAGGAAGGCAGGATTCAGGATAACACCATACCACGCTCAGCTTCATAGCTAGCCCTACGAGGACAGGAGAGGGATCTCTCTGGGTCAACTCAGTAAAAATACTCAATAGGGTCTGAGATGACTTAAAATAAGAACTGATTTTAGGCTAGGTAAATAAATATGAAAGAGGTATTTTGATGAATGACTGAGTTTTTTGGGACGTATGGGACTAAGGAACAGCATGAGCAGAGAATTTAACTCAAAGACGCAGATTATTTCGTGAGGCAAGACAGGCTGAAAGTCTAGCAATTAAATTTGAAATAACATGAAATGGAGAGACTGTTTAAGAGGGTGAAAAGGGCATAAATACATGAATCCTTTTCAATAGACGCAAACATAGAACGTGAAAACTTTCCCAAGGCAAAGCAGTAAACTGAATTCTACCTTTTCTTACTTAGAAGCTTTCACTGGAAATGAATACGAATGAACTGTGAAACATAATGACATACATATGAAACAAAAAGAAAATATGTTTGCTAAACTCACGCCACAGGAATCTCAAGAACCAGAGTTGCAATCTTTCATTAATTCTCTGTCAAAATGTACAGTGAGTAACTGAGTTTCTCTCCCACAGCTTCCCAGAAACTCCAACCAACTCTTTGCAAATGATTTTTCATACAATAAATAGAATCTTCCATCAGGAAATGGATCAAACCAAAGTTGAGGAGTTTTTTAAATCATTACAAACTGGAAATGAAAATCCAACCATTAGTGATAGGTGCAGCGTTAAAAAAAAACAAAACTATAGCGTCGATTTTTTGGGTGACTACTCGCCTTCCTATGCCACTTGGATAGAAGCCAAACTTTAAAGAAAATGTCTTTAAACTTTGCCTATGATTCCAGGAAAAATGTATTTTTAATGAACAGGCAAACTTGAAGAAAATTTCAAATCTACATCTCGCAGAGCGGAAGTGATTTTGGCCTTTGGGTCTCTGTGCGTCGGGCCAAAAGATGTATGCATCACGCCACTTTGGAAGTGCTTTTGAGGCACTTCCTGAAGTCCAAATTGAGCCCAAATATGCTTGTTGGAAATCCCTTCCTGTCTACTTTCCAACCCAAGTGGAATTTCTGAATTTGGATGCCATTTGGTCTTCCAAAACTGTAATATACCAAGACTTCTTCCTGTGTGTCAAAATAGGGGCAGAGAGGTCATTTTTTGGGTGTTTTTGACCTCCTGAGGAGGAAAAACCTGTTTCTTGTGCACAAAATTTCAAAATGCAAAAATGTGCTCCAAATTTCTTGAAATTTGGGATGTACATTCTCTATCACATGTCATGCTGGACCAACGAAGCCTCGGCCAAGATTCAGAGCCAATCTTGCTCTTTTTGCCTCTTTTGTCTTTTGGTCACCTTCCTCAATTTTGCCTTTAGGCCGCTGATTCTTGCTTTGGAGCTCATGTTTCGAGCCATGTAATGGTGATTCATGCGCCTCAACATTGCATTTTCCTTATTATCCTTCTCGACCATCTACTCCAAGTGAACGTTCACTTTCTCTAAAACATAATCCCGGTCCTCATCTCTTTGCTCCATAGGTCTACCTTGTGCTGCCATGATGTGTTGCCGGTTTTCCTTGATCAGTTGCAACTCTATCTCAGCTTGTCGATCGTCAAGTTGTTTGTTGCTATGCTTCAGGTATGTCATATTCTATTTGGCTCTCTCCAAGTCAAGGGATAAGGCTTGGATCTCTGATTGCTACTCTTGGATGATCTCTTTAAGCTGTGCACTTTGCGGATCCGTATCTGTATCATCATCATGAAGGAGAACGAAGTCGGTCTCTCGTTCACCTGATGGCCCTTCATCATGCATTGGCTCCTTACCTCTGTCCTGTACCTGTAGTGCTGATGTCGGAAGCGAGGCCCCTTCCACCCCGGGTGGAGATAACACTTGCTTTGCTGCTGCAAACAAATTTCTAGCGCCCCTCTGATCTATGATGAATACCAACACACTAGCGGTCTCATGGTGCTCGTACTGATGAGAAGGTTCCCCTGTCTCAAATCTAGTCTCTAGAGGTCCCTATAAAGCTCAGAAGAAGTCATGGGAGATGAAATCATCCCAAGTGATGCCCTGTAATCCAAGCTGATGAACCACCAAAATCTTAATCAGAGCAAAATGATAAACACTGTTAAGTTGCTGCTGAGGGGTTTTATGCTGTATAAAGATGGTCATCTTCTCTATGTTCCGGCAAATGAGATACGGAATATTCATCATCCGTACCTTGGTGAAATGCATGAGCAACCTGATGTGATAAGCATAAAGACGAGAGAATCGTCCCTCATAGCTGAAATATTTTATAATCAATCTCATTAGTGGAGCATATTCATCTTTCCGATATCGGAATGGAAAAACTCTTTTGAGCTGCCTCAAGAAAGTGGTTTTAATATATGGCTCATAATGATGCCGATCAATCTTCTGCTTCTTGTTCCATGGTTCTCTAATGTTCGGTATGCCAATTGCTAATGAGACAGATTCTAGTGTAAGAGTGAAGGTGACACCAGCTAAAGTAGCCTGATCCCATGTAAGTGCAGCATGAATAGGCATGCCAGCTCATGATGAAATTGAACACTAGCCACCTTTTGACAAAACTCAAAGCATGACTGACGCTGGAAACACGACATAGCAAGAGGGCAGGCTTGCAATTCTATGAGGGTGGTCGGTTCTTCTCTAACATGTCTGCCACTTTTGTGAGGCCTCTAGGGATCCTCTTCTTCCGAGGATGAGTCGCTTTGGGTTTCCATTTCATAGTCCAATACATGCTCATATGCAATGATTGTTGTTATTCCACTGCCTTAGGGAAAAATATGTTGGTGATAAAACTGTGTTTGGACTGCTTTTGTGATGTGTTGAAATCTTCCACCAAGGGGGAAAATGCAACAAGGGAATGTTAGGAAGGGGAATAATATGAAGGGATTAGGGACTATGAGGAAGAATTTTATTTAGGGATATGTAGGGGGTTTAGGAAATTTTATGTAGGGTAGGGTTTGTGGTTTTACATTTGACAAATGAGCAGAGGGGATAGGGAATAGGAGTTTAGTAACGTTTTAGGATAGGGAAAAATGGGAAAAATGGAATAGGGAAGAAGGGAATGATGGAAAGAAGGGAAAATGAAATGGAGGAGGAACCTTGGCACCAGCACAATGAATTTGCAACCCTAACAATAATTGTTTTGATGACTTTAAGTGGTAGGGTTTAAGAGTTTTTGTTGCAACCATAAGCAGCCATAAACCATCATCATACTAACACAAAAATGGATTAAACACTAAGAGATCAACCCCACCTGGAAAATTCAAGGGATTAGAAGGCAATTTGTTGCAATTCTGAGCAAAATTAGGCTTTTATGTTTATGCGCCGCGCAGCATACCCTGTGCACTGTGCCGTTTGAGTGCACTGCGCCCGTGTTATTTAACACTGTGTGGTCGCACCCAGTGAGTCGTGCTCCCTCAGTGTGCCGCGCCACTCCGCCTATGCACCGCGCCTATCAAGACACCTCCAACTTCATCCAAAATGTGTGCTGGCTCACCCAATCACCATTGAAATGCTTCTCTTTGACCTTGGCATGTGAAAATGACTTTGATTCTTATGAGAAAATCTATATAAAGGCATGGAGTCATGGGTTTGATTTTTTTTCTTTAAAACCACTTTGCAATGTTTCATTTTGGCGCTTTTTCCACAACTTAATACAACTCTATATTTCACCTTCTCTTTTGGATTTTTGACTAAAATGATGAAATTTTTGGCAATTTTTTGCAGGAGCAGTTGTCATGGC
Organism: Pinus tabuliformis; assembly: GCA_031772625.1. Classification (NCBI taxonomy): domain Eukaryota; kingdom Viridiplantae; phylum Streptophyta; class Pinopsida; order Pinales; family Pinaceae; genus Pinus; species Pinus tabuliformis. The sequence continues at coordinate 674,496,487 of CM062807.1, forward strand.
ATTTGGCAAAGGATGACTAGAACCAGCTTTACAAGTGCTTCATGTTGGAGAACTTTACATATTTATCATAAACATTAATTTGACGATTTCCTCTTTAAAACAGAGTTTTGAAGAGGAATCACCCTTGAGCATTATGGATGATGAAAATCTAGAGATGAAACTTGTTGAACCTCCCTCTGGCCTGCTGGCATGTTTGGGTACTCAGAAAACATGACTTATGAAACCCTAGACCTATGACTGATATGATTTTTTGCACCAAATATTGATTGTCATTTAATGAACTTTGATGAACAGAGCTGAGCTAGCAGGTACAAAGCATGAGGGGTAATGACCGGCAAGACCCTTCCATCCGATTTATGGCATGCCCCTAGCAGAATGCAGCAGAGTGAATGGAGTGAGACACCTAAAAATGAAATGCAGAAATAGTTTTGATCTCGGATGGAGGACTGACAAGACCGACTCTAACATTGGATCCAATGGGGATGGTAGCTCCTTGGAGGTGCCCAGAATAGCAGATCTTTGGGAGAGCAGACAGTGCCTTCATCCATTGGGCTATAGAGTCATCATTTCGACAAACAACATGAAACTCTTGACTCATTTATTGACATGAAACTTGACTCAAACTAACTCAAATTTGAACTTAAAATTACTCGAAGACTGACTAGAAAAACTCAAACTAAAACTGAAATAAAATGGTATTTACAGTGACAATGGAAACAACAGAAAACTTTTTAGAAATGGTACCGCTTGAGTAGCTGACCATTGATCGGCCCTCCTGGGAAATCTTCCCCATTCATTTCCTTCAGAAGAAAGGCGTTTTGCCCCCGATATGCTACAATCTTGAAGGGACCTTTCCAGAGATTCTCGAATTTACCGCGCTTACCCTTCCCCTCATTCCTTGCATCTCACTTCAGCACCACATCGTCCAACTGAAATTTGTCCACCTTTGCTTTTCTGTAATAAATTTTCTTAATCTTCTCCGAAAACTCGGATGTCCTTTGGAAAACTTCTTCTCTAGTCTACTGCAAATGGATCATTTGATTCAATCTTCTCTGCATAGGATCATCTTCACTACCGGCTTCCTGAAGAAGATTGACTACCGGGGTTGCGAGAGAGGTAGGAAACAATGTGTCAACTCTGTACACAAGATCAAAGGGGGACATACCAATGTATTTCTTCTGACTAACCTAATCTGGCCAAAGTGAATTGACCAACTTCTTATGCCAGCTCTTCTTGTTGATTTCCAGCAGCTTCTTAATGGTGTTGACTAAAGATTTGTTAGAAGACTCTGCCACTCCATTGCCTTGTGGATGATAGGCAGTTGAGTGACCCAAAATGATGTGGTATTTATGACAAAACTCTACCATCCTTTTTGATTTGAAAGCTGCTGCGTTATTAGTGATTAACCTATTTGGACAACCAAAGCAAGACAAGATGTTATTTTCAAGGAATGAAATAATTACCGCATCTGTAGCTTGTCTGGTGGGAATTGCTTCGATCCATTTCGTGAAGTAATCTGTTGCCGTGTGAATCCACCGATGCTGACTGGAAGAAGCGGGATGAATTTCACCAATGAAATACAACCCCCATTGCTGAAAAGCGACACTCACCTCAATGGGCTTGAGCGGCAAAGGCTGTAATTTCTACCTTCCTTCAAAAATCTAGCATTTATGATAGCTCTTGACAACCTTATATACATCAGCAAACAATGTCAGCCAATAGTATCCTGCTCTCAGAACTTTATTTGTTGTTGTTTTCCAAAAAAGGTGACCACCACAATCTCCTTCATGGAAATCCTCCATGACCTACTTTGCTTCTTCTTCCACCAAACAATTCAAAAGAAGGCCACCGGGATCTTTCCAATAAAGTGCAGAATTTAGAATGCAAAACTTGGCAGCCTTTAATTTGAGAGTTCTAGCTTTGTTTCTAGTCATGCTGGGTGGCGGTGACAAATTTTGAAGAACATATATGATATCTAAATACCACAGAGAAAGAGCAAACATTTCAGATACCTGAATTGATGAACCTTCCTCATTCTCATCGGACATAACAGCGATTAGATTTATGTCTAAGGCGTGCAAGTTTGATTCGGCCATTAACTTTGCCAATCCCTGTCCTTTAACAAGCTTTGTGGGCTTTATTTCCACATCATACTAGAAAAAGCTGCAATCCACTTGCCCCGTCTTCCTTCCGGATTTGTCTGCACTAAAACATCTTTGATAACAGCATTAGGAACATAAGCCAAAATATGAGAATGCAGAATGTATACCCGAAAATCTTTCAATGCTTTCACAAGTGTGAGGGCTTGCTTCTCAATGATGTTGTACTTTAAGGCTGCATCTCTTATAGTTCGGCTGAAGAAAGCAATTGGTCTTTTGTGATCATCTCTTTTCTACATCAATACCGCTGCCATAGTATGATCTGAAGCGAATGAAAACAATATAAAATCCTGAGTGTATTCTGGGCTGATTAGAATTGGAGCTGAAGAAAGGGCCAATTTGACTAAATTGAATGATTTTACAGCGTCTTCCGTCCACTTCACTTGGCTGTCCTTCTTAAGCATGTTTGTAATCTCTCTTAGGTGTTCAGCAAGATTGGGTACAAAGCGGCGTAAAAAATTCATTTTACCATTGAAATATTGAATCTCCTTCTTATTCAGGGGCAGATCGATTTGCTGAATAGCTTGTACACATGCTGGATCGATACGAATGCTATCTTTTGAGATAATGTGCCCAAGTAGTTTTCCTTCCTCCATGGAAAACAAGCTCTTTTTCGGATTCAGCGATAGACCATATTTTCTGCACTTTTGAAAGACAGTTTTCAGATGATACATGTGTTCTTCATCAAATTTGGAAAACGCTGTCATATCATCAAGGTATACAACCAAAAAGACATCCTTCTCATTTGTGAAAGCCAAGTCCATTTCCCGCTGAAGTGTGGCACCCGCGTTCTTCAAACCAAAAGGCATTTTAGCGTAATGAAAAGTTCCCCACAGAGTGGTGAACGCTGTCTTGTCTCGGTCATCTTCATGGACAAAAATTTGGTTATATCTAGAATAACCATCAAGTAGTGACATATGAGATGCTCCAACTACTCGTTGAAGTATATGATCCATTTTGGGTATTGGATAGTTATCTTTCAATGAAACTTTATTGAGATTCCTAAAATCAATGCACAAGCGAATCTCACCTGTCTTCTTCTGTATGGGCACCAAATTAGAGATCCAATCTAAAAATCTGATGGGAACAATGATTCCTGATTTGTACAACCTGTTTATCTCCTTTTCAATTGATGGCAGCAGTTTTGGATTTAGCCTTCTCAACTTCTGTCTGAAAGGCTTCTGATTATGCTTAATGAGTATAGTGTGCTAAATTATATTGGTATCATATGTCTTCAAGTCAGAATAGTCCCAAGAAAACACATCAGTAAATGAAGACAACAAACTGATATATTTGGCTTTCATCTTTTGTGGCAATGTTTTAGACAATATTACCATTTTAGGATTAGCAGCTGTTCCGATATTGACCTCTTCAACACCCTTCTCTGTTGGTTACAATGTTGGTTTGTGGGCTACGTCATATTGATCAAAGAGTTCTTCTAAAGGTATCAAGCCTTTAGGAATAATGTTATCCTTTAGCTGCAACACGTCCATTTGATTGATCTGCACCTCATCTTTGCCATCATCATTTTCTTCATCAATTGAGGTCTCTTTGAATTTACCTTTGTTTTGCAGAAAATAATCAATCTCCTCATCATCTTGGAAAACTTGCCAATATCTCTGATTGTTGGGGACAGTCGGACGATGCTTGACATGGATTTCAAATTTATTACTGGAGTTCATTGGAATCTTCAAACTACTCACTACCTTAGCGAGAGCATCAGGAATGCTATTTTGAACACGAGGCACACATGTCAAGGTATATTCTGTAAATAATTTTAGGATGTCTAGGAATGCATTCCGGTAAGCTCGCATCCGAGGATGCTTTGCTTGATATTCGCTTCTGACCTGCTTAATCACCAATTTGGAGTCACCATATACTGCAATCCTCTTAGCATTCAGCTTTCTTAGAATTTTTAGGCCAGCAATCAGAGCTTCATACTCAGCCTCATTGTTCGAACAATCAAAAACTAATTTGTAGGAGCATACCCGCACATTACTAGGCACCTTGTTCGGGGTGAAGAAAGGACTGCGTACCCAAATACCAATTCCAGCACCATCATTTCCCACTGCACCATCGAAATCCATGGTCCACAAACCTTCTTCCTCTTCTTCCAAGTGCTGAAATTCTGTTGGCTCTGTTTTTCCTGCTTGCTGTCCATTATCTTCAGCTGATTTCTCAACGGTGTTTTTCTTTTCTCGTCCTTCTTTCTTCAAACTTCTCTGAAATTTTCTGCTATTTCTGGAATACTTTCTGCTTCTACTAAGTGACTATCAATATCATTAAAACTATACGAATACAAAACAAAAGACTCTAGATCTATATGTACATAATTAATTGGATGATTAATTGGTTTCTCCTTGATTGTGATCATGTATTTCATTTTTTGTTCCCGATACAGTTTCCTCATTTGGCCAAACACATGAATCATTGCATAGGAGAAATCTAGTTGTAGTATCCCTTTCAATTTTACTACCCAAGACCTCGAAAGAAGCGTGCCAAACCTGGGAGGAATATCCGCTACAACAATATCCATCAAGACATTCTTCATTGGGATTTGATCCAGACTCACAACCAAGTCCTTGATGAGTCCGATACATCTTACTCTGCTGGAATCAAACAAATAGAGATCATGGTATTTCCGGGTGACGTCTAAACCCAGCTTATCCATGATAGCCTTGGGCATGAGATTGTGAGAAGCCTCGGAATCGAACATGGCATTATGTAACACAAAATCATGCAATCATAAACTGATATAAAAAGGTGGCACATCACTATCTGGAGACTCACCATTCAACGCTGGCCCAAAAATCATTTCGGGTTGATCATCTTCGACATTCACCATATCAGACATTGGATCACAATTTAAAATTTTAGAAACTTGCCCTCTATAACTGTTGTTCTTCATTATTTCAGTCAAGGGAATGGATACCTTCAATTTACAAATTTCATTCTCTAAACTAAAGGTGGAAGTCTTTTCTACCTCTTTGACCGAGACTTCTTTCCTTTCCTTTTCTCTCGATACAATTTGTTGATTTGATTTTTTTGCTGATGGTGATTTGCTACTGTCAGGTCCAAGTGCCTCTTTGCCTTTCTTTTGTGCAACTGATGAATCATTCTTTGATGCCGAAACTCCCTTCCTCTTCTGAATTGGGTTAACTGGCACATCTCTGTTTCTATGTGAATATTGCCTCTACTGAGCGAACAGAGCATTCATATAGCCTCTTTGATACTCCTTTGATTCTTCTTCCAAAACTGTGTCACTCCCTAGAATGAAATCTGCGTCTTTGTGTGCAGCTGAACTTTCCGCATACTCCTCCTCTTCAGTAATGTAAGTAGGCAAATCATCCGAAGTAAAGAAGTGGTTCTCTTCCCCTATTACCTTCCCTTCCTCATCAGACTACGGTCCATTCACAAAATTTTGCTACAGAGGTGGCTGTACTAGCTGTTGTGCTGTCTGATCTTGGGCTCTCTAATCTCTCTGCCTTATTCTATATTGTGGCTGCTGCTAGCCACGGAAGTTAGGATTTCTAACTTGTGGCTCTGGTTTGTCAAGTTTTACCCTTTCAAGCATCTGCTCTACCTTCCTGAGTAATTGATCCATCGAGGAAGACTCTTCTTTTACTGTGACCTTCTTTTCTGCTTTAGCTCTAGCCCTCTTGGTCAGCAGATTCACTTCAACGCTGACCGCGATCTTCTGCATGTCTTCCAATGTGGCTGGCTCTCTCTCTCTCTCTTAGTTGATAAGCCATTTGAGCATCAAAACCATCTGGAAACTTCATCATGGCTAGTCCCACGGGTGGCCTTAGATGATTGGGAATTTCATTGTAAACAGAATTGAATCTAATGCAGTAGTCTTGGACCGACTCACTAGCGTTTTGTTTGATTTGTTCATATTTAGCCAGAATTTGAAGAGGATTCTTTTTCACTTCCCAGCGGTCTAAAAATTGTCTTTGCAATTCGGCCAAGGTAGCGATACGTGCAGCCGGCAAACCTCTGAACCATTTCCTAACTTCACCAGAAAATGTTTGTACAAAGAGTCTCATTGTCATATTCTCTGCATCGATCTCATGAAGGTCATAGAAATTTTCTATCCACATGTTGCCGAGCGGTGATGCCATTAGGAGTGCCATCAAAAAAAGGGATTTTGCTTTGGTAATCTGCGGGCATATCATCCAGAACTTGAGGCAGCGCAAGAGGTGCAAAACGAGCAGCCATCACTCTCGGTGGGTTTGGTCTGGGAGGTGTTTGAGGAGTGTGTGCAGTTTGTAGGGAATTAACAAGTGGAGTTTGAAACTGTGTCGCAATATAATTATCAATTGACGGTTAGCTCTTTCAGTTTCTAGGTCTACAAGAAACTGTGGATTGGGGATAGTAGAGTCAACAGCCCTTTCGGATTTGGTCTTGAACAATGATATTTCAAACTATTCATCAAACTCAAGCTCTTCAAGATACTCAAAAATGTCAAGACATGAATGGGATTTGAACACGAGAGTTATAGAGCTCTCTTGACGAAGAAGTCTTGGAATCAAATTGGGATTTTCGTAGATATGAGGAGGATCTGGATCTGGATTAGCTCTAGTATATCTTCTTGAAGCCAGCATGCTATTTTCAAAAAAGTCAAAAGGACATGAACAACTTACTCAGCCTATATAATCCTAAGCTTATCATCCGGAAGTTTAGAATTATCAGAAGTATGGGGTGTTTATAGGTTAAGCCTACCATTTACACAACGAAGATGACTAACAAACAAAGAATTACCGTCCCCAATGGAGTCGCCACTATGTTAGTGCTCAAATCTTCCTTAGGTTGAAGGAAGGTAGGATTCAAGATAACACCATACCATGCTCAGCCTCATAGCTAGCCCTACGAGGATAGGAGAGGGCTCTCTCTGGGTCAACTCAGTAAAAATACTCAATAGGGTCTGAGATGACTTAAAATAAGAACTGATTTTAGGCTAGGTAAATAAATATGAAAGAGGTATTTTGATGAATCACTGAGTTTTCTGGGATGTATGGGACCAAGGAACAGCATGAGCAGAGAATTTAACTCAAAGACGCAGATTATTTTGTGAGGAAAGACAGGCCGAAAGTTTAGCAATTAAATTTGAAATAACATGAAATGGAGAGACTGTTTAAGAGGGTGAAAAGGGCATAAATACATGAATCCTTTTCAATAGAAGAAAACATAGAACATGAAAACTTTCCTAAGGCAGAGCAGTAAACTAAATTCTACCATTTCTTACTTAGAAGATTTCACTGGAAATGAATACGAATGAACTATGAAACATAACGACATACATATGAAACAGAAAGAAAATACATTTGCTAAACTCATGCCACAGGAATCTCAAGAACCATAGTTGCAATCTTTCATTAATTCTCTGTCAAAATGTACAGTGAGTAACTGAGTTTCTCTCCCAGAGCTTCCCAGAAACTCCAACCAACTCTTTACAAATGATTTTTCATACAATAAAAAGACTCTTCCATTAGGAAATGGATCGACCGAAAGTTGAGGAGTTTTTTAAATCATTACAAGCTGGAAATGAAAAGCCAACCATTAGTGACAGGTGCAGCGTTAAAAAAAAAACAAAACTGTAGCGTGGATTTTTTGGGTGACTGCTCACCTTCCTTTGCCACTTGGATAGAAGCCAACCTTTAATGAAAATGTCTTTAAACTTTGCTTTGATGCCAGGAAAAATGTATCCTTAACAAACGACACACTTGGAGAAAATTGCAAATCGATATCTTGCGGAGCGGAAGTGATTTTGGCCTTTGGGTCTCTGTGCGTCGGGCCAAAAGATGTATGCATTGTGCCACTTTGGAGGTGCTTTCGAGGCACTTCCTAAAGTCCAAATTGATCCCAAGTATGCTTGTTGGAAATAAATACCTGTCTACTTTCCAACCCAAGTAGAATTTCTGAATTTGGATGCCATTTACCTTTCCACAACTGCAATCTCCCAAGACGACTTCCTGTGTGTCAAAATAGGGGCAGAGAGGTCATTTTTTGGGTATTTTTGACCTCCTGAGGACTCAAAAATTGCCCAAACTCCTTGGGCATGAACCAGTACTCATAATTTTCCATGGAAAATCCAAAAATATAGACCTTTTGTCATTTGGAGCTCCCTTGGAAAAGCGCGCGCCAGGTGGCGTGGTGCATAGGGAGAAAAAACCTATTTCTTGTGCACAAAATTTCAAAATGCAAAAATGTGCTCCAAATTTCTTGAAATTTTGGGTGTACCTTCTCTATCACATGTCATGCTGTACCAATGAAGCCTCAGCCAAGATTCGAAGCCAATCTTGCTCTTTTTGCCTCTTTTGTCTTTTGTTCACCTTCCTCAATTTCACCTTTAGGCTCCTGATTCTTGCTTTGGAGCTCATGTTTCAGGCCATGTAATGGTGAGTCATGTGCCTCAGCATTACCTTTTCCCTATTAGCCTTCTCCACTAGCTGCTCCAAGTGAATGTTCACTTTCTCTAAAACATACTCCCGGTCCTCATCTCTTTGCTCCATAGGTCTACCTTGTGCTGCCATGATGTGTTGCCAGTTTTCCTTGATCAGTTTCAACTCTATCTCACCTTGCCAATCCTCAAGTTGTCTGTTCCTCTGCTCCAGGTATGTCATATTCCATTTGGCTCTCTCCAAGTCGAGGGATAAGGCTTGGATCTCTGATTGCTGCTCCTGGATGATCTCTTTAAGCTGTGCACTTTCCGGATCCGTATCTGTATCATCATCATGAAGGAGAACGAAGTCGGTCTCATGTTCACCTGATGGCCCCTCATCATGCATTGGCTCCTTACCTCTATCCTGTACCTATAGTGCTGATGTCAGAAGTGAGGCCCCTTCCACCCCGGGTGGAGATAACACTCGCTTTGCTACTGCAAACAAATGTCTAGTGCCCCTCTGATATGTGACGAATAACAACACACTGGCAGTCTCATGGTGCTCGTACTAATGAGAAGGTTCCCCTATCTCAAATCTAGTCTCTGGAGGTCCATGTGAAGCTCGGAGAAGTCATGGGAGATGAAATCATCCCAAGCAATGCCCTGTAATCCAAGTTGGCGAACCACCAAAATCTTAATTAGAGAAAAATGATAAACACTATTAAGTTGTTACTGAGTGGTTTTATGCTGTATAATGGTGGTCATCCTCTCTATGTTCCGGCAAATGAAATACAGAATGTTCATCATCCGTACCCTGGTGAAATGCATGAGCAACCTGATATGATAAGCATAAAGATGAGAGAATCGTCCCTCACAACTGAAATATTTCATAATCAATCTCATTAGTGGAGCATATTCATCTTTCAGATATCAGAATGGAAAGAATCTTTTGAGCTGCCTCAAGAAAGTAGTTTTAATATATGGCTCATAATGATGCTGATCAATCTTTTGCTTCTTGTTCCATGGTTCTCGAATGTTCGGTATGTCGGTTGCTAATGAGATAGATTTTGGTGTAAGTGTGAAGGTGACACCATCTAAAGTAGCCTGATCTCCATGTAAGTGTAGCACAAATAGACGAGCTAGCTCATGATGAAATTGAACACTAGCCACCTTTTGACAAAACTCAAAGTATGACTGACGCTGGAAACACGACATAGCAAGAGGGCAGGCCTGCAATTCTGTGAGGATGGTCGGTTCTTCTCTAACATGTCTGCCACTTTTGTGAGGCCTCCGGGGAGCCTCTTCTTCCGAGGATGAGTCGCTTTGGGTTTCCATTTCATAATCTAATACATGCTCATATTCCATGACTGTTGTTTTTCCACTACCTTAGAGAAAAATATGTTGGTGATAACACTGTGTTTGGACTGCTTTTGTGATGTGTTGAAATCTGCCACCAAGGGGAAAAATGCAACAAGGGAATGTTAGGAAGGGGAATAATATGAAGGGATTAAGGACTATGAGGAGGAATTTTATTTAGGGATATGTAGGGGGGTTTAGGAAATTTTATGTAGGGTAGGGTTTGTGGTTTTACATTTGACAAATGAGCAGAGGGGATAGGGAATAGGAGTTTAGTAACGTTTTAGGATAGGGAAAAATGGGAAAAATGGAATAGGGAAGAAGGGAATGATGGAAAGAAGGGAAAAATGAAATGGAGGAGGAACCTTGGCACCAGCACAATGAATTTGCAACCCTAACAGCAATTGTTTTGATGACTTTAAGTGGTAGGGTTTAAGAGTTTTTGTTGCAACCATAAGCAGCCATAAACCATCATCATACTAACATAAAAATGGATTAAACACTGAGAGATCAACCCCACCTAGCAAATTCAAGGTATTAGAAGGCAATTTGTTGCAATTCTGAGAAAAATCGGGCTTTTATGTGTATGCGCCATGCAGCATACCCAGTGCACCACGCTTTTTGAGTGCACCGCGCTTGTGTTATTTAACACTATGTGGTCGCACCCAGTGCGTCGTGCTCCCTCAATGCGCCGTGCCACTCCGCCTGTGCGCCGCGCCTATCAAGACACCTCCAACTTCATCCAAAACATGCGCTGGCTCACCCAATCACCATTGAAATGCTTCTCTTTGACCTTGGCATGTGAAAATGACTTTGATTCTTATGAGAAAATCTATATAAAGGCATGGAGTCATGGGTTTGATTTTTGTTTCTTTAAAACCCACTTTGCAATGTTTCATTTTTGCACTTTTTCCACAACTTAATACAACTCTGTATTTCACCTTCTCTTTTGGATTTTTGACTAAAATGATGAAATTTTTGGCAATTTTTTGCAGGAGAAGCTGTCATGGCATTTGGCAAAGGATGACCAGAACTAGCTTTTCAAGTGCTTCATGTTGGAGAACTTTACATATTTATCATAAACATTAATTTGATAATTTCCTCTTTAAAACAGAGTTTTGAAGAGGAATCACCCTTGAGCATTATGGATGATGAAAATCTAGAGATGAAACTTGTTGAACCTCCCTCTGGCCTGTTGGCATGTTTGGGTACTCGGAAAACACAACTTATGAAACCCCAGACCTATGACTGATATGATTTTTTCCCCATTAAAATACCAAATATTGACTGTCATTTAATGAACTTTGATGAACAGATCTGAGCCAGCAGGTACAAAGCATGAGGGGTAATGACCGACAAGACCCTTCCATACGATTTATGGCATGCCCCTAGCGTAATGTAGCAGAGTGAATGGAGCAGGACACCTAAAAATGAAATGCAGAAAGAGTTTTGATCTCGAATGGAGGACTGACAAGACTGACTCTAACATATTGGATAATTTTTGGTAAATAAAAGGTTGTTGTAGCTCGGTATTTGGACATGAGCTCCACCTGATATTTGGTCTGAAAATTTGGCCACATGGATATCGACGGAAACGTTTATGATTTTAATATTAGTTTTAACACATATTTCATTAAAATTGGAAATTTTTTATTACAAGGATGTCACTAGAATTGTTTTTTTTTGTTATTTTGAAATTCTAGATCCACTATTTAATTCCAATTATAATGAAATATGTGTTTTTTGATCTAGAATCTAAAGCTTCATAATCAGACTTAGCTGATGATTGCACAATATTTATTTATGTAAGGCCTAGCATATTATTTTGGTCAAGTGTTATGTTTGTAGAAAGGATTATATGAAACAATATCCTCGAGTCTAGTATGTCTGCTTGGATAGTTATCTGGTGAATCTAGGAAGATGTGAAAATCCAAACCTCTACTTAAAAAGGGGTCCAAGGCATGACTTTGATTTTGGTTTTATATGTTGATGGTCTATTCTTGATAGGTAATGAGCCTCTAATGATCAAAGTAAGAGTGATATCGCCTGTGAAGCTTGAAATTAATATCATGGTATGATGAACTACTTTCTAAAGTGTGGAAAATAAAATCTAAATCGTGAAGTGATTAAAGGACCTAGAAATGTAAATTCTTGGATGCTTTGATTAAATTTCAAGAAATTATGAAGAGATATTATTGAACCTGACTTGGAAACCAATAGCTGGTTGAAGCATTTATGTTCTATGTGAATATCCATCTGTATATATATTGAGTTCCTTTATACACATTGAATTTCCATTGATCACCCTTTGAGATATTTGCATGGGATGATCAGTTTTTGGTCTGAGATATTCTTCCTATGATATGTGACTACATGGATGTATTGATATTGATTGGGGTCATTATTCATGAGATGAGCACATCTGGGTGTCGCTTTAGTATGAGATCTACCATGATATTTGTGGATGAGAGGTTTGTAGCTTTAAGCATGACTGAGTTGAGTACAATTTTACTGGTATGACTAGCTGTGAGGCAGGTTGAAGAAGCTCTTTCGAGAGTTATTTGAGCAGGTTTGTGATATGACAGGGATATATTGTACTAATATTGAGTGGGATCAGATTGGAAGAGAATAGTGTATATAGATGGGATTGATATGTCTTCATATATTGAGATGGCGTTGTTGTGCGAGACAAGATTAGGCTTGTGATTGTTGCCTCCATAAGAGGGAGGATCTATAAGGTATCCTTTTTGTGATATATATATATTTTGTTCTAATATTACATTTGATTTGATGTCTTACATGAATAGGATATTATTTCTAGTGTGACATGATGATTAAGATAGTACCATATATGAGCACGATGATATGTTTATGATCGAGAACACTAAGCCAACTCTTCCCCCTTGTCCGAGCTCTCAGGGTTAGGAATTGAGATGGAGGGATCCTAGGGTTGATGGATATTTGGAAAATAATGTCATAGATGTTTCTCCCCTATATGTTACCCATAGGGTTGGAGATGTTTCTCCCCTATCTTGGTGTTTTCATAGCATACCCTAATTTGCATCATAACCACAAGTTGGGCTTGTTGGGAATACCACTCTCCATCTGGCCCACGAGTTGAGAATGTACTTGGGGGTTTAACACCCAAGTTGATTATGATGTAGGTGTTCTACCACATGAATATTTAGTTTCATTGTTGGGAATATTAGTGGGAAATAGGATGGGTTGATATGTTCTCCCCTATATCACCTATTGCTCGATATGGGGTTGAAGATGTTTTTCTCCCTCATGAGATTCTAGGTTGAGACTAAGCTCAATGATGTTGTTCTAGTTTGAGTAGGGATCCATGTGGATAAGCTCTCTAATGTTTTCCTACTGTTATCATTGGACTCCCTGCTAGCCATGATTTTGGGTTGAGATACCATCTCCCCAATGTAGATTCAGGTTGAGATGTGTTCCCCGATATTGTTTCGGATTGAGATGTTCTCTCCGACATGATAGAGGGTGGTAGCTAAGGCTCCCCTCCAATGTCAAATTATTCTTATTTTGGATTCAAAAATGTTTAGCATATGAATAAGGACAATGAAGAGATCAATAGGAATAAGCAAGAGATGAGCAGAGATGAGCAATTTTTGACGAGATACTTGAGAATGGATATGATTTGATGACAGTATTATTGTGATGATTACATGATGAAGTTGGAATTTCTCCTAGTTAAGAGGTAGTGTTAATTTGGAAGCTTAGTGACATATTGCAATCGTGGGACATGGTTTTTCCTTTTGAGAGGACCAATTCTGACTATTAAAGTGCTCAATTCGGACAAGGGAAAGTGTATTTTTGAATTAAATCCCACATGTGCATATTTGATCAGGTCGAACCTAAAGTAAATTGGACACCCTTGGAAGGATATAAATATAAGTTACCTCAACCTCATTTGGACATCATCTTGGATCCTTCTTCCATTTTATTTTTTGTTTTGGTTCTGAGGCAAGTTCACAGAGGTTGGCTCGCATAGGTCTGAAATTGGAGGGTATAAAGCTCACATGTGTGTTCTAGGGTTTTGGCTCTCAGACACAGGCATGAAACATGAATTTTTTGGTTATAACCACATGAATGCAGGCCTATGCATGGGGTTGAAGGGTTTTATCCACATGTGTGACACTCTCTACATGTTGTTAGGACCTTGGGTTTGGTTTTTTAGTTCACTGTAGATTTTGTTCATTGATTGTAGGTTTCGACAGTTGATCGCAAGGTTCAGTCAACCTCAGACAATGACACTTAACTGTAGGCTTCTGAATTAGGTTTTTGGATTATTGGCATTGTTGGTTTCATATTCAATTATATTATTTAGTTGATGTTGCTGGATAGTTGTATGGATGAATATTTGGATCATTATACTCTCTTTTTGCTTAATCATTCAGTAGAAATCTAATAAGAATAAGAATTTGAAAGGGTTTTCCCCATAGTGTTTTTTTCCCTAGTCTCCTACCAATCCTAGTGTCTCTATGTGTGAATGATTTTATTCTATTGTTCCTTTATGTTCCACTGCATTGATGATGATATTTTTCTTTCTGCATAATTGCATATGTTTTTGAATAATGATGTAAATATGAATAATGTTATGATGTAACGAGGTGAATTTAATATGGAAATAATGAAATGCAATTATCAAAGCTAAGAATAATATTGCCCTAAGAAAAAATTTAACATATGAAAGTGAAAAAAGTTTTAAAAATGAGGACCCAACATCTTCCCCACATGAAAGGTATTGCATGTCCTCATGCAACAAATTACTCATATTATCTACAAAATACTTTATCTCCTTTTGCAAAATTTTGAAATTATATTTCACTAGACTTTAAACATGCTCTAAAGAATCAAGTAAAATGTCCAAGATAGAGGTCTTGGCCTTCTTCCTTTTCCTTTGTGTATTTAGCTTGATTTTGGGACTCCTATCTCCTTTGTTTGTTAGCTTCTTTCATACCATTTTTTGGCTTGTTTAACTAGTAGTTTCCCTCTTGCTTTCAAAATTTATTTATCTTTTTGTATTTTTTCAAAAATAGTTTTAAATATTTCATTTCCATTATTAACGTACCTATCTAGCAATTTTATCTCCTATATTTCTACCTCTAGTCATTTGACTTTACTTATTTTTTTTACTTTTTAAGTAGTTTGTACAAAGTCTACTTCTTTAGGAGTCTCTTCAATTAGCACGTCTCCCATAGCATCTTCAAATATAAAAATTTCTTTAGGGTCCATAATATTCTTTAGGCTTTGATGCTCTATTTTCCTTAGTGTCTACATTTATGAATATATCAGGACTTGGTCAAGTCTTTGAAGTGCACTTTATTATGAGCCTCTTTACCAAACTCTTCAAAAATATACCATCATTCTCTGTATCCAATTTGTTAGGGGAGCCTTCAAATTTGATTACTTCCATAAATGTATTCATCCTTTTTTTTACTTCCTCTATTTATTTTCATACTTCATGTCATTCTTCTCTCTAGGAGAGGGATCACATCAAAGGGATCTTTTATCTTCCTTGTTTTATTTGGCTCACACTTTGTGATATTTGTAACTTGGGATTTACCACCTTTATTTCCTTCTTATATATGTGTCTTTAAAGATTTATCTTGTGAGATTTTAGTTATTTAGGATTTCAAAACCATTTTCTCCTCTGTAGGGTTTGAGCTCTTTTTCTGAACTTCAAGGTCAACTTCTAAAATGTTCTTCTTTTGACTGCTAGTTGCTTTCTTTTATTTCATCTAAACACTTGGCTTTAGAAAATTTAGGGATCTCATTTTATTCATCTATTTCAACTAGGGTCTCTATGAACTAATTTCCAACTAAAATCTCACGCCATGTGTTTTTTCTCCTCCTCAACTAGAATTTTGACAAAACATAAATGATATAAATTTATTTCTAGGCTCTTAGGGTTTCTTTGAATCCATTTTTATATTTTTTTTTAAACTACTAAACAAATAAAAGAGAAATTTTCTCTTCTTATCATCTTAAAAGTGCATTAATAATATCAAATGGTAGAAAAATCCAAGACCATACCTCCCTTCATAAGTATGTGTTTTTTAATGATGAATGGGACATATCTTCTTTTATTCGTATAGTATTTTTCTTGGAATGCCCTTTGTGAAATTTACTGCATGGTATGGGTTCTTTAACAATCATTTCCAACCGTCCTTAAATTCATGGTTTTAAAACCATTTTTCTCTAGTTAATGTAAAATTGGTAGCTAGAGTTATGGAGCTTTCTAACACCTACAACCTATGCCCTTTCCATTGAACATTTTAGCAAATTATAGTTTAAACCTATGCCCTTTCCATTGAACGTTTTAGAAAATTATAGTTTAAACCTGTAATTTCCTCTTATGAACTTTTGGAAACATAATAACCATCCAACCTTCTAAAACCATTACCCACAAAACTTCAATTCCATCCAATTCATATTGCACTAGTAGACTAATTTTCATGTCTTGAAATATGAGATGACATGCTTGGTCAAGCACTTTTCCTTTTTGCCCAACTTATCACACAATTTAGGGATTTTTTTCTAAGATTGGAAGGAAAAATGACGTGAAATTTTCTAGGTCTACAAATCTCTATATTCGAATGGTCACTCCACTTATGATCACATTTAACATTATGATAACATGACATCATGATTTGAAATAATTTTATTTAACTGAAACTATTATAACAATATCTAGCAAAACCATATTGTATAATTGGATTGGGTAATAATGACAAGGGAAGGTGTTAATATGAAAGGTTGAATGATATTATAGAAGGATATTGCATAAATGATAGAATTTTTTAATGATGATATGGAAGATAGGATATATCATTATAAAATAAGTCTTTAGGTTTGTTTTATTTATACACAAATGAAAATTTTAAGATAGCAGTTTGATTAAAATCATTTACCTCAAAAAAATTTACTCTACCTTGATTTTCTTTGTAGACCTTTAGGATGTTAGAGACTTTTGGAAGAATGATGATGTTGATGTTATCCTTGTAGAAATATTCTACTACTAATCTATGCATAAATTTTTAATCATCCAAAAATTTGAAAAGTTCTATTTATGATGAATAATTTCATGAAAAAATGCATGGTATTCCTAATCAATTTTGAAGTTTTGGCAGTTGTTGAAAATTTCTTGGTTCAAAGACTGTAATTTTGGAGAAAAAATTAAGTTTTCATGCTTAAAATTTGGATTCCTGAAATGGTCTTCTAGAAAAGGAAATTATTTTGGATAATTGGATATTTAACTAAAATTTGTAACGTTGATTTAACTGCAAAATTATTGATCAAATTTGAATTGGAAAAAAATTACGAAAATACTTGGAACTTTGCTTATTAAAAATCTAGTTTTCAAGTAGAGCTCATGTTTGACTTCTGATATGTATCTTTAACTTGATTAACTTGTCAAGTTATTAAGTGTGAACAATTATAACCTAATAAAGCATTAAAGGAATCATAAACAAGAAAAAATGAGAGAAAATGAAATAAAGAGACAACGAGACAGTGAAAGAAACAACAAACACCAAGATGATAATGGAGTTCACCCATTCACTAGGCTACTTCCTTGGGTCTATATTGCAACTATGAGACTACTTCTATTATCTTCAAAAATCTATGTTACAATAGGAAAATTTGTCTCTATCTTGCAACAAAGTCCTCCTCTACAATAATGGGAACTGATTTTCCAAAACTACTAAAAACACTACAAAATCAACTCCAAAAATGAGATAAAACCATATTTAAAAGATATTTAAAGGGATATTATAGAGCATAAAATAATTAAAATCATATTCTATGATCTGAATTTATGAAGGAATGAAATGAAATATATATTTAAAGAAAAACACATAGATACAACAAAACATAACTCTAATTAATAAATAAAAAATGATGGAAACTATCATAGGGAGGCAGCAATCACAAGATCAAACTTGTTGCCATACAACAACATTGTCTTAATATATGGATATTTCTTTATCTCAGAATATATCTAGCTTAGAGTGCATAACACAAATCAAGAATTCAACTCATTGTTTAAATCCATCAAAACTATAGTTGAAGAGGAGACTCTTCAAACTACTTCAGTGTAGTCCATCATGCCAAGCATACTTCCCTTTATAGGAAATCCATCATCATCTATTTGATCCCTCTAGCATTGAATATTGAAGTCTTATAATCCTATGATAAATAGGTTTCCAATGCATATAACCAAATGTCAAATACATATATGCAACCATCAGAGAAGTAGGTGTCTGCATCATAAGATTAGCAGTCCAAATATGATAAGATCAAAGGGCTTGCGCAAATACATATAGGACTTTCTGCACATTTTTTAATCATGTCATCAAACACTGCTTCATCTTAGTTATCAATAATGGTAATTATGTGAGGAACATATTACTCTCAATATCATACAATTGTCTTCAATCTACTCCCTTTGAATAGGAAGTTTCTTCAAGCATCATCAAGATCATAGTTTTCTTCATGTTAGATCATACAAGAATGTCAGATCATGGAGTTAAACTATATTAGGTTCTCTATTGTATTACTATCATGAAAAGTCATCATCATCTTATTCAATGAATAAATCATCAATAATTCATTAAGGGTTAATATCATGCACTTAGGGTAGATGAAAAGTGTACCTCCATGCAATATCAAATCTATATTACATTATACAATAATTTTCATTACAGTTTAACACCATTATGTTAGGGCATCCATATTATCATGTCAAATTTTTTAAGTCATCAAAAACTTACTAAAGTC
The DNA here is from genome assembly GCA_031772625.1 of Pinus tabuliformis. Taxonomy (NCBI): domain Eukaryota; kingdom Viridiplantae; phylum Streptophyta; class Pinopsida; order Pinales; family Pinaceae; genus Pinus; species Pinus tabuliformis. Next base: position 674,515,189 of record CM062807.1, read on the forward strand.
TTATCAATACCAATTAAAGAGATTGTAACCACCCCTCCCACATTTACCCAATTTCACTATCCTACCATGGTAAACATGAGATGAAGAGTTGTGATGACATGACCTAATGTCCAAGCTATAATTAAGGAATTAGGGCCTGCAAACTGACCACAAACTGACAATTCACAACATCCCTCAGAGCTACAGGACACTTAGGGACCAAAGGACCACCCTAGGTGACCAAACCCTGAGCTTAGGCTGTTTTTCATTAACCTAGGTGTTCGGTTGTGTTATATTCTTTCCACGACTAGCCCATGTCGTTAAACGAAGGGTTAGAAGGGGTGCGAAGCCCCCCCTTCATTGCATTGATTGTGTAGCGAGGGGAGTCAGAGGGGGTTTGAGGGGTGCAGGTAACCCCACTCTATGGGGTTTGGGGCAGTACCATGGAAAATTTTGGTTTTGGACCCTATATTAGGTTGGGTGGACCTACTTATGGTTTTGTGCATGCTTTTTGCACATGGCTTTAGACGTGATGGTTTTCAATCCATGGTATTGGATGCTACGGCGAAGGCTATGGTGAAGGCTTTG